>MJUU01062690.1:11985-42686 GCA_002080025.1 Modiolus philippinarum
TTTTTGCCTCTTTTTCAAAAACGGGTTGGGCAGGGAACGCGAAATTAAAACCCGGGCTTAAGCTTGTGCCAACAAACATCATACTAAAATTTGATAATAATCCGTTCACTAGAACTAAAGTTATGCTGTCCACAGACGCCGACGCCGACGCCGACGCCAACGCCGACGCCGACGCCGACGCCAGCGCCATACCATAATACGACCGCAAAATTTTTGCGGTCGTATAAAAAGAGAAAAAACACATTCATCACATTAGTCTAATTAAGGTCTAGTTTTGTAAACTGTTTTCCCTTATTCCCCCTGAACATACTTCTCGGCTATAAAATCATAAATCCCTTTAATCTGGAAAAATAAATTTGCATTACCAAAAAATATACCCGTAACGTCCTCATTCACTTGAAAACATGAAATCAATGTAGCATGTTACTACTACTTCCTGATTTATTTACAATACACCTTTTAAATCTCTGGTTACCTATTCATGTACCATGAAACATAAGATGCATGCAACTAGAATGAATTCTATATCCACCCACTGTCAGTTAGCACAATATGTACTGTATTTAATTCATTTTTTTTTAATGTTGTAACAATATGATTGTTCTTATAAATGCTATAAATTCTACAACAGTAGAAGGAAGAATTCTTAGATTGGCCTGATATTACAAAGTTAAATTTACTAGTACAAATGTACAGTCTCGAACACCCAAAGGACCTATGAAAAAAGTTCGAGTTATAGGGGTGTTCGAGCTATGTAGATCTAACCATGTTGAAACTTAAACAAATAATTAAGGTTTTTTTTAAGCAGGGGATTTATAATATTTATTTTAATGGACCAGATATTCATACCAACACAAAATCAAAAACATTAAATTTTTAGACTAAATACACCTTTTGTAAGTAAACTGTATTCTGATTGGTTAATAGCCATTGTATTTTTGGCAAATACCCCTCCACCGTGGTATTTGTCCCGGAGTCATCTGTGCGCTTTAATGATAGAGACATTCGATGTAATTAAACAGAAATATCATGAACGTCAAGGTATTTGCCAAAAATACAAGTTCCCTCGCCTTTCAGGCTCGGGAAATTTTACCCCCCCCCCCCCGACTTGTATTTTTGGCAAATACCCCTCCTTATCATGATATGTCTGTTCAACATCTTATACTTAAAAATATTACTATATGGTGTGAGGTTCCTCACTGTGTTGAAGACAGGACAGTGACCCCTAAGATACTTTGTTTTGGGTCATTTTAACCTGTAGATGGGATGTTGTCTCCTTGACATTTACCCCATTTCCTTTCTTTTTCATACTTATCTCATCATTTAAGCAACAATGGACCTGTGCAAATGTCACTTATTTGTCATCTGAAGAAGAGATTTTCTCCCAATGTAAACTTTCCCAAGTTTGAAACACAAACATTTATGTACCCTATCATCTAAACAGAAATCTAGTTTCTATCCTATTATCATGGTTATTGTGATATGTAAAAAAAATTCTACATTGAACAAACCTGACATAGTTCAAAGAACAACAAGTTATCAGGTAAATTCCCCAAGTTGTTCAAACTTCAGCAAGTACATGGTACTTATATGAGAAAACATGTTAACTGAACACAATGTCATAATGCAACAAAAGTCAACAACAAATTTTGACCTGTAGGAACTCAAATCTCCACTTTAGAGTTTCAGAAAAATTGGATCACTTGTGTCAAGAGTTTCAGATTACACAAACTAGGTACATTATAATAAAATATGATGAAACTTTGACTAAGATCAACAATGGAAACATGTATGCCATTTCTTATAATCAAAACTGCCAAAAGTGAACAACTGGCAATTTTGGATTGATCAGGTTTAAATTAAGGTGTCGGAGTTTCAGATGACCCAAAACGTGACTTCAAATGGACATTATCAGAAGCCTGCTACACCTGCTTAGCCTATAGGTCAAGCAGGTATGTACAAAACTGTAGCTTTATGTATATTATGTTTCAGGAGCATCCATCCATTGATTCTGATCTTACTGCATGTTGTCAAGTCATGCCAGTAGAATGTTGAAAATGATGATGAAAATTTTGACTCACACAAGAACTTGAAGATAATTGATTGATTGAATACCAACTTCAGCAATATCAGTTACCAGTATATAATCAATGGCAAGGGATGATATTGAAAGATATATGTACTTGATCTTCATCAATGTGGATGTTTATGTCATAATCCCTTTAACACCCCAATTTCAATAATGTAAAAAATTTTCACGGTGTCTTTATTTCATGGTAAATTGACATGATTTTAGTTCGAACAGTTTTAAATTTGCGCCGCAAAATTATTGACCATTGATATCAATAATAGACAAGTATATTCGCGCAGCTTTATCTTCATGCTTAAACTGTCGCTAAAATTTCCTGGTTTACAGTTTTCTCTTCGGACTTTGAAAGCATGAAAGATTATTTTTGATCTGTTTTCAAATAATTACATTCATTCTGCTTTGTATGGAAATCCTCGTATTTGATTGGTTACAAGTACTTCTCATCATTTCCATCAAGGTGTTTTATCAGTCAGTAAAACTACACCAGCACATAGTGGTGTAACGATACACCGGTATATCGATATATCGTGATATTTTTCAACAAACTAGGTATACCGGTACGGAATCCAGCGTATTGATACATATCGTTTTATGATTTCTGCTAAAATTTCAGAATCAGTACCACCTAAATTCTTGAAAATTACTGATACAGAAGAGTCAGAAAAATGACAAACAAATGTATTTAGCTACATGAAAATGCATGGGTGTTCCACGGAACACATGTGTCACCTGCACTATATATATATTTAAGAATTCTTTTGTTCAAAATAGAATTACAAAGTCCAACTTGCACATCTAAATTATATACTGAAGCATGCATTCCTCCGAGTTTGATAGAAAAATACAGGGCCATTTATTAAGAGTTGAGGATAATGGAGGCATATCATTAGACACCAATAAACTAAAATGACAAAGTCCAAAAACAGCCTAAAATCTGGAAAAAACAAAATTAAAGAAAAACAAAATGCATGGTGCACATCTTCAACATATACTGAAGCATTCCTGCAAGTTTGGTTGAAAAGTACCAAGCGGTTTAGGAGGAGTTGTGGAAAATGGAGACTTACCCTCAAGACTTCAGTAAGCTAAAATGGCAAAGTCCAAAAACAGCGTAAAATCTGTAAAAAACAAAATTAAAGAAAAACAAAATGCATGGTGCACATCTTCAACAAATACTGAAGCATTCCTGCAAGTTTGGTTGAAAAAAGACAAGCAGTTTAGGAGGAGTTGCGGATAATGGAGACGTACCCTCAAAGCTAAAATGACAAAGTCCAAAAACAGCGTAAATTTGTAAAAAACAAAATTAAAGAAAAACAAAATGCATGGTGCACATCTTCAACATATACTACTGCATTCCTGCAAGTTTGGTTGAAAAGTGCCAAACGGTTTAGGAGGAGTTGCGGATAATGGAGTCTTACCCTCAAGACTCTAGTATGCTAAAATGGCAAAGTCCAAAAACAGCATAAAATCTGTAAAAAACAAAATTAAAGAAAAACAAAATGCATGGTGCACATCTTCAAACATATAGCCCTGTTTAATAAGTGTTGTTATCTCCCTTAGCGATTATAACGTTTATCAATTTTTATTACTTCCGGAGTGTATATCATCAGTTGCTAATGTAAACACTTTTTGAATTGCTGTACGAACAGTCTCTTTTAAAATAAAAATTAAAAGTGCAACAAAGATGTAATTATCAAAAATGCGATCTCCTAGCAAGGGCAAAGGGTTAAAAAAGGCCGAACTGGTAGAAATAGACAATTTCGTCATGGAGATAAGTTGTCAAATCCAACATAAAATATGTCTGTAGAGTAAAAATTTCACCCTTTAGCTCATGTAACTGGCAATACTTTATACAAATTTAAAAGGGAATAAATAAAAACATATACCGTAAAAAGATCTAGGCAAATTGGGTGTTTTAAAAATTAATGAAATATCAGACAGTTGCTGTAAATTTTTACAATGTCAAATTCAAGGCTCCGTCTCCCCCAACTTAAATTATTCACTCTCCCCAATAAAATAAAAAAAAGAACTTACTGTCGTTTACCTTTACCAAAGTGACTGGTAGTATCCATTTAGTTGTCTGCATAAGATTTTTTACCCAATAAAAACCATTTCCCTCTATTTCTTTAAAATATCTCTTTCATTGAGATGTGAAAGAATTCTTGGCTGAAATGAATATACTCCATACGAACACATTAACGGTATTGTGTATTCCAAAGGAGTCAATAGTTACTAGTTCTAAAATATCAAGGACCGTGAAATTCATAATTTTACATGTGTAAAATGCACATGGCCGTGCACTACTATATACATAAAAATTGCAAGTAGTTAAAAGAGCTGCTGCCCAGAATACAATTTTAAGAAACAAAGATACAAAACTTTGACTTATAAAATTTTATGGTTAATTGTATCAGCCAACATAAGTATAACTGAAGATTTTTGTTTGATGAGAGATATCCGTGTTGTATTATCATGACTGTTAATTATATGTCCTACGGCGTGTGAATTGCTTTATGATATGCACAATTACCTGAATATTAATAAAATGTGAAATCTTATATGTTCACAGGAAGTTTCACATCTGGCAACATTTAATACAATTACTAGTACTGAAAATTCTAAATGAATATTAAAAAAAAATGCTAATACCTGAGTGTTGTTTCAAATGAAATAGAAATAAATTGGCAAATAATTTTTTTATAGATAAACCAAAATTATTGTTAAAGAAGGAGAAAAAATAAAGAAAAAAAAATAAAAGATTTGTGTCATTCCCTTCTTAGATACACTTTGAACAAAAAGAATTCAGCTTTGTTATTTTATCTTTATTTATTTTTTTAAATAATTTTTAGACTATCAACATTTTTGTCTTTTCGTATGGCATATTTTTCCATTAAATTGCAAGTCGTTTAAACGGTGGAGAGGGGGATTTTATTGTCTTTGAAAACGTTAAAGCTCTGGTAACCACGATTTATACACCTAACCACTCCGACAGAAATACACTCCGGAAGTACACTCCAACTAAATTTCCAATGACTGCGCATGCGGAAAAATAATCATTAGGGGCAGATAACAACACTTATTAAACAGGGCTATACTGAAGCATTCCTGTAAGTTTGGTTGAAAGGTGCCAAGTGGTTTAGGAGGAGATGCGGATAATGCTTAAATTTTTTTGGACCATACAGACCGACAGACAGACGGACGCAAGACGACAGATAGTGATCCCTATGTGTCGATCCTGCACTAGGTGCAGGCGACACAACAAAAAATGAACACTCTTGTCTCACTGAAGAATATTTTACTATTTTTTCACCTAAAATAGTTAAAAGAAGAAGACTCAAAATTTTAATCAAATTGAGAAATCAGAAGACGATATGTATCGATACATATCACAATATGCTTGGGCTGTTTCGATATATCATGATACAATATTTTATTAACGATACTCATCCCTACCAGCACATCACTCATCGACAATGACAAAGGTAAATAAAGACTGCGGAGTAATCTTGACAGGGAAATGGTGCAACATCCAAGATTTTCCTGAAGTTTTCTGCGTGAATACTTGCATTCAATTTACAGAAAGTAATCATAAGTATTGAATGCAATATTTTGTAGTATTATTGTCGTGTAAAAGTGTGGACCGTAGCACATTTTTCACATGAAGCGCTAGTGTGCTTCATTCAAATAAAACTACAAAATATTGCCTTTAATTCTTAATTGAAATTACTGTACACTTGTGTCTCTTCAACAAAGAAATTGGAAATTAAAAATAGAAATAAACTGAATTGAGTTTATTATGTTAATCAAAGAGGCTTCTACATCACAATGACTTAAGTTCTGTATGGATATATGTTAGTTTTCCTCTTAGATACAGGATCATCTCTTTATACATGTTATAGGGAAATATTACAATTTACCTATGTCACAGATGTTCAAGGAAATAGATGGGAAAAGGATAGAGAATCTATTTGTCATGATGAGATTGCAAAGTTTGTACAATGACTTCAGCAAAATGTTAAAGCTTAAAACTTCCTGTATATACATATTAATCATCATGAATATACATGAACATGAAAGCTTTCATAAACAAGTATATCATAGCGTGAAGATAAGCCTCTGCATAAATTTCCATGCCATTCAACTGCATTACATAAAACCCTTAAAAGGGGAATTATTAACACAGCGAATAAATCCCTGTCTTGTTTAACACCAAAATCATGAACAAAAGTTGACACAAAATAACCAGATATACCATATATAATTTCACAAGTAATAATTGAGTCAAAGAACACACAATATCAAGTATTTCAAACCCCTGTGATTTTAATCAATTTAAGTCCATACAACTAAAGCCATATATATGAAAGATGATGAATCTGTTAATAGTTTGCAAGGTACTCACTGCCTCAAAGGGTCAAATTTTCAGAAAAGAGGTAGAAATGGTCCCAAAAATGTGGGAAACTATCATGGTTTTAGAACAACATGTATTGCTTGGCAACACACATTATACTTTCCCATACTTTTATACCATTCTCTCCTCTTTCCAGAAAATCTGCCCCTATGGCTAAAATAATCATGGAATGGTCTATACAGATTTGGAAAATGGTAGGTTTGATTTTCTGGCAGAACTGAGTAATTTGACATGTTTTCCTTTGTGAAGTCATAAAATTGATTGGCAGATGTAGAACTTCATGTTTCTTCCACTTAACTTCAAATTAGCTCCCTTTTCCAATAAATAATCTCCATATCTCCATGCAAACCAGGGTGACAGATATACATTTTTTCATTGTAACCAATATCTTAAACCATCCATTTACAAAAATATTTATAAAATTCTCATGGATAAAAGGTTCATTTCTGTGAGGCTGAAAATTTTCTTTCCCAGTGCATTCTTTGTAAATTTTGGTCAAAGGTAAAAGAGAGCTGAGGGCAACCCATACACTGCTTACTATTCTGCATACATGTATTTATATTTTACATTTAATTCATTGTAAATTGTAAAGTAGACTAGTATTAATAGACTGTAGTAATTTCCATATATTTAACAAAGAACAGATAATCTGTATTTAACTGTATTATAGGTGATTTACATATTCAGATTCTTAGTTCTTAAAAGAAATATACAGTAATGTCAGTATAAGATACTGGCTGAATACCCAATCTCGCATGGTACCCAATCTTGCCATGCACAGCTTCTCTGATAACGAAAAACGGCAGTGTTTGAAACCAAAATATAATGTATCATATACAACAGGTCTACCAGAACATGCAGAATGTAAACCTGCATAGACCTCAGATCAAATGTCAAATGAAATACCCAGTCACTGTATTATTTTCTTACAGAACAAATTTGTCAGACATTCTGTCTATGCAATACCATGACAAGGTAGCCCAAGGTCAATTTTGATAGGCATTGTCTACAGGTCTACCGCTAATTTTGCACACTGATTAAGGGTAAGTTAAAATATTTTATAATATTTGAAATAAAGAGGTTTTTGACTTAAGATGGGACCAGAAATATCCTAGAACATTCTGTAGAAATAGTAAGTGGCGAGATTGAGAACATGGCAGCTGGCAAGAATGGATAACTGATGAAGGAGAGCCTGATGGGGTGTCATCCTGGAATCCAAACTTTATTTTTTTCAAATCCCTAACTACAAAGAGACAGACAGATGAAATTCTGATTCATGATGAATTCATTTCCCGAATTCCCAGGCTTAAATCATAAAAATGCATGAGTGTTCCAAGGAACACATGTGTTGCCTGCACTATATATATATAAGAATTCCTGTGTTTGAAATAGAATTGCAATGTCCATGTTGCACATCTACATTACAAACATTCCTCCATGTTTTGTAGAAAAATACAGAGCTGTTAATGAGGAGTTGTGGATATTTGAGACATACCCTAAGACTGGATAAGGCCTAAGAAAATAAATTGTGTGTTTGGGGTAACATGGTTTTCAAAGTTAGGTAGGGTAGGTAGGAAAAATTTTTTTTTTTACATTGTAGTAATGGAGGAACATTTCTGACTTTAACAGTACTTGTTGTAAAATAGGCAAAAAAAGTTAGGGTAGGCATAAAATTTTAGGTAGGGTTGGGTTACCCTAAACTCACAACTTTTTTTTTCTAGGCCTAACCTTAAGTGCAAGTTCAATGATAATATGGAATTCTGGAATAAATGAAAAGAAAGAAAAACAAAACACATGGTGCACATCTTCAACATATACTTAAGCATTCATGCAAGTTTGGCTGAAAAATACAAAGCCATTGAGTAGGAGTTGCGGATAATGGGGTACCCTCAAGACCCCAATAAGCTAAAATAATTAAGTCCAAAAAAAGCAAAAATCTGGAAAAAAACAAAATTAAAGAAAAACAAAATGCATGGTGCATATCTTCAACATATACAGAAGCATTCATGCAAGTTTGGTTGAAAAATACACAGCGGTTTAGGAGGAGTTGCAGATAATGGGATACCCTCAAGACCACAATAAGCTAAAATAACAAAGTCCAAAAACAGCAAAAATCTGGAAAAAACAAAATTAAAGAAAAACAAAATGCATGGAGCATATCTTCAACATATACTGAAGCATTCCTGCAAGTTTGGTTGAAAAGGGCCATGCAGTTTAGGAGGAGTTGTGGATAATGGAGACGTACCCTCAACACTCCAAACAAAATCCAATAACAAGTAAAATCTGGAAAAAACAAAATTAAAGAAAAACAAAATGCATGGTGCACATCTTCAACATAATACTGAAGCATTCCTGCAAGTTTGGTTGAAAAGTGCCAAGCGGTTTAGGAGGAGTTGCGGATAATGCTTAAAATTTTTTAGCCATACAGACGGACGGACAGACGGACGCAAGACGACGGATAGTGATCCCCATGTGTCGATCCTGCACTAGGTGCAGGCGACACAAATATCTCTATTCCTGGTGAAATCACTTCCCAAAATTCCAGGTTTAATTCATAATCAAAGCATCAAAACGCAGTATTACTGTTTTCTAGCTTTATGATCGCATGCAAGCAAGAAATTTACAGCTTACTTACGCCTTGGACACAATATATTGACATTTTCAAATGAAACCTTGTTACAAGCTTATATCTTTATCACATTAGCACAATATTCTTCCCTTTCTTTATAAACTATCAATGCAATTAAGTTTTGAATGTTGTTGTTTGAAAAAATCTGTATTTACTGTTGTTCATGTATAAACATCAAATTAAAGCTAATATTGGCTTTGATAAGGTTGTTCATAGTCCTTTATATTGTTTTAAAGTGTCTCAAAACAGAGTAAAGACAGCAAATCATCCAAGCACTTCTTTAAAAATAAACCATATTAAGAATAATCTTTTTTCAGGTATTGTCTAAATATATATATTTCTCCTATCAAAATATGGTAAATAGGATTTCTGAGCAAGAGAAAATAATATGCATAAGGACATATATGCTCAGTTACGTCCCATCTGTAGACGCTTTTCCTAAGTATTTACTAGGTTCTAAATAATAAGGTATCAATTGTATTTGTAAAATTTTTTGTATTCACTTTCGGCCATGTTTCAACTTTAAATCTGTTACTTTAAACTTTGATTAGCTTGTTTTCAGCCTCATATCTAATTTGAAAGTGTCTGAAATTGGAAAAAAACAGCATCTGTCACACTATTTTTGCAATAATTTCTTCAAAAATGGACCAAATTGAAAACTTGCTTCCTCTAGTTGTATCTAAGTATGCCCTCTATCAATAAAGGGCTACGCCGAGCGCAGCATGATACGACCGCAGCATGTCGACCACTGAAATTTCAACAAAAGTAGTTTAAAGTGAATGTGGACACAGTAAACAGCTTGACACAATAATTAGATGGACACAAAAAGAAGCTAGACACAGTTATTAGCTAGAAACAAAATAGGGAATAAATAAACCCTTTTGATTACTTACTGATAAAAAACCGTAAGAGCTATGCAAAATATGTACTATCAACTAAAACTTAACATCCATAGAAATTCAAAGAAAAAAAAAAACCATCGAAATCTCATGAAAAATCTCATGAAAAATAAAGATATGACATATTTAGAAAAATTGCAATTTTTGCCCCTTTGACCCCTTGTAGCTCGGAAACGGTAAAAGCTACACAAGATCTGTTGTCATACTACTGAAAGCTTATATCAAGAGGAATCCAAAGAAAAAAATCCCATCGAAATCCGATGAAAAATAAAGATTTTACATATTTAGAAAAATTGCATTTTTGGCCCCTTTGACCCCTTGTAGCTCGGAAACGGTAAGAGCTACGTCAAATCCGATGACATACTACTGAAAGCTTAGATCAAGAGGAATCCAAAGAAAAAAATCCCATCGGAATCCAATGAAAAATAAAGATTTGACATATTTAGAAAAATTGCATTTTTGACCCCTTTGACCCCTTGTAGCTCGGAAACGGTAAGAGCTACGTCAAATCCGATGACATACTACTGAAAGCTTAGATCAAGAGGAATCCAAAGAAAAAAATCCCAACAAATCCGATGAAAAATAAAATTTCTACATAATCTGCAAATTCGCAATTTTGGCCCTGTTCGGCCCCTCATAGCTGGGAAAGGAAACAAGTTATCAAAAATCTAATAATTGAGCACCATATTAATTTTTCACAGGGAATCCATTGAAAAAAACTGCATCAAAATCGGACTAAAAATTAAAAAAAATTTTTTTTTTTTGAGATTTGCCCCTGTTGGGCCCCATTTATCTCGTAAGCGGTACATGCTACATGAAATCCGTTGGCATAGTCCAGATTGGAAATTTTCTCAGGAGCACACTGAAACAAACCCCATCAAAATCCAACAATTAATAAAGTTTCTACAGTCAAAAATGTGAAAATACCCAATTTTACCCCTTTTTGGCCCCTTTTTCTAAAACGGGCGGGGCCACCAACTCAAAATTAAAACCTCTGTTTACGCGTGTGCCAAGATACATCATACTAAAATTTCATAATGATCCATCCGTTAGAAGCAAAGTTACGCTGTCCACAGACGCCGACGACACCGACGCCAGCACCATACCAATATACGACCGAAAATTTTTTGCGGTCGTATAAAAAGCTGTGAATAAATAGGGTTTAAATATATAATTTGACTAGTATTTAGAGTTTTCCTTATGAGGGGTGATATTTCAATTTTAGTGAGTATTTCATTTTTAAACCAAGATATTATAAAAAAAATTAATGCAGCAAAGCACTAAAAACGGTAATTTTGTTTCAAGAAAATGTCTACACTGTCAGAAAAAAAAACAGAGAAAAGATTCTGTGTTGAATTTTATTTTTCACCATAAATGACACATAAAATGTCAATATACTGTGTCCAAGGCGTAAACATAGTGTTTGCAACTAGAGTCGTGAGAGAAGGGGCAGTAAAAAAATCAACAGAAAGTTTTTTTGGCAGAGACATATAGATCTGCATTTTTGTATATATATATGTCATTGTTTCTGGTATTGAATTGCAAGTCTTTAGATTTTCTCGCTTGCATTTTATTTTTATTTCTGTTATTTCATTTGGAATGAAAGACTGCTCTATCTTGTAATAAATATCCAATGAATACAATTTGCAACATGTACAATTATTGCCCCTCTTAAGGAAACACATCCAATTTTTTTTCATTCGATGAAAACAGAGTGCTATATCATCACTTCCTTCACGTAGCTCAGTGTGGGGTTTCAGGACATTTTATCTAACGTAACCACTATATTGCTGGGATTTTAGACTCCTGTGCTTATGTGTTCCGATGATGAACAGAGTCATCAAAATTAATTTTGTATTAAAAGTAAGATAATCAAACACACAAGTATTTGGAAATCATTGCAGAAGGCTCGACTTTACTGTATTATTTGTTTGATGCACATAAAAAAATTGTCTCCTTCCATTCCATTTTATTAATAAAATGAAGCAAAATATTTTTTATAACTCGTGTTACTGAATCTCCAACAGATTCAGTAACACAAGTGGTTATAATTATGACCTTCTTGTGTGTAACCCCTTTCGTGAATAGCAGTACCAGCATGTTTGTTAGGTTACTTCCAAGAATGTTTATCTTTTCAAAGAATGTCATGAGCCCAGTCCGATTACCTTCCATTTAATTAGGGGCAATATTTTTGTTGAGAAATGCACAAATGACAAGAAAAAGAAAGTAAACTTCAGAACTCTCTGGACTCTCCTTAGGCTGGGGAATATATCCCAGAAATCCTTGATTACGTCACTGGGCGGTATAGAAAACCCTTGAGAGGTCAGAGTTTGTTTATTTCCAAATATAGAAGTTTGAGGTCAAAGGACCGTAATTTCAATATTCTGGACCAATGAACTGCTTAATCATGATACATATAAACGCCATGACAGTGACTACGATTGCTGGATATAACTCTAATAACGTCTCTCAAGTCTTAAAAGTTAAATATACACCAATATTGATTAATAATTATCACAAGCTCAGCTGTCTAACCACATGGATACAGCATGAAGATGTAATCTCGATTTTAATTGGCTGCTGATTGACACGTTATTATCTTCCTTTACATAAAAGTAAAAGTGTAAACAAAACAAATGTCAGCATAGAATTTCTTGCAAATCTCGATTTTCCTCAAGTTTCATTTCACAACCGCAAAATCGCTTAAAAGCACACATGTTTTGTCAAAATTGACAGGTATTTAAGCAATATATTGCCTTGTGATCAGTAAATATAAAGTATCTATCTTTACTCGTAGTGATATCGAGTGATAAATTCTAGAGTTTTTGTAGGTCCCGGAAGTCATGTAAACAAAACAATATGGCTTCAAGCCAATCAGAACTTACTGTTGAAAACAGTAAAAAAATAACAAAATTAACCAGCTTAAAACACTTAAGGTGTCTCAGTGGTATTATTCCGCCATTTTTGTCCTATACTTGTTCATTTAGGTTTAATTCCTTAAAAAATTTAACAAAATAGTTATTTGAAATTTAAAGAATGTTCCAAAGTATTTAGAAATATCATTCCTAATAACTTTTACAACATTTTCATTACAAAAAAGTGGACTAAAACACACAAGCTTTTAAGCTTAAGCTGGATTTACAGAACACAGAAATTATACAAGGGAGATAATTTGATAAAAGAATTTAACAAAGATATCACTACAGAAATTAACATTTTGCAATTTATCTCTCTTATTTCAACGGTGACCCCTAATTTTTATTTTGTATATGTAAACTATATAATAATTTCAAAACACATGCAAAGTATGGAGAAAATCTATAATAAATTTTTCAAGCTATCCTCTTATATAACCATTTTCCTTAACATTTCTATGTAAAATCCTGAAATTTTCAATTTCAGTTTTTGCGCTTAAATGCACGGTGACCCCCAAATTTTATTTTATATTTTGAACAATAATACAATTATGTTTCTACACAGAAAATTTCACAAAATTCTATAATAGGAAAATAATACCCTGCAGACACCTTAATCCAGACATCCCAAAATAGCCCCCCCCCCTTCCAAACTGTATGGTGGATATTTGTAAATATTGTGAATATTTGGTGTACAGTTATGTTATGCTGTTAATATTATGTATCGTTTGAATCACTTTTGTCATAAAGAAGAGATGGACCTACAATCTACATGTATGTCATGTCATGTGGATTTTTTTAGACTTACCACAGTTCCAAGTTTTGTCAGGAAAATTAAATTTGTCATTGCGTTTTGAATCAAAAAGTTTCCTTCATCCCATAAGGAAGTCAAATCATTCTTACTAAACAAGGAAGTGTGATATAGTTTACAAAAGACTTCAAAAAGTTGTTCTGCTACTTTGAGTTTCGTGACCTTTCGCCTATATACTGGTAAATTTCGAACGTAACAAAAATAGGACAGACGTTATGTAAACTAGTTTGCAAAATCGAATTACTTCCCCTGACTTTTTGCTCTTTGAAAAGAGTTTGGCTGACAAAAAAATAGTTCGGACTGACATTAAAATATGAAGTTTTATTGTAAATATTTCATCTATCGGATCGGACTGGTACAATATTTCAAATGTCTGACACCCGAAAAACAGTTTACTTTTTCTCTGCTTTAGGGGACTAATAAGATTAGTCCCAGGCTTTAGCATAAACTCTTGAATGACAAATTAGGCCTATGAAAAAAAACGAGAATATCCTATATTTGGATTCGGAAATACAAATTAACACTTTTATTAATGTTCTTCATCTTGAAGTGCTATGCATGCTGCTGATGGTGATGTTTCTTAATAATATAACATACTATGTGTTTTAGAAATCGATCTGTACTGAGCAAGATTAGAGGGGGTGAAATGGGAAAAGGGGGTGGAAATGATGAAAAATATTAGGGAAGTGGGAAATCACAAAAATGTGGGAAATGGGAAATTTAACTACATTAAAAAATAAAAAACTATCAAAAATCAAAAGTGGTCGTATTTTAAAGGTCTTTTATCACAAGATGAACTACTTATAATTTGGGTTGTATAAATTTTTCTAGTTTCTGTTAAGCTTTTTCAGACATCACTTGCTATAGATTTGGTAGATAGAGAGATTTATTGAAGGAAATGAAATTATCTTCAAAGAAAGAACTATCGGAAGAAATGCATAAATACAGAAATGATGACAAAGAAGGACAATGAACATGACTCTATTGTCCCCATGTGATAAATCTTTCCGAATAATCTGTTAGCAGGCAATGGCGGAAGACCTCCTTTATATTAAAGAGTCTATTTTGTTTTATCATAATTTATTCACTATTATTGACTTGAGTGAGCATTGATACTAACCTAAATAGGGGGTCTCATTGGGGGTTCTGATCTCGGTTCTGATCCCGGATCCCGCTTAACGTTTTGATGAATTCCCGTATCCCGCTTATCATTTTTGTGCTTTTCCAGATAACACTTATTCAGGTCTAAATAGTCATGCAAATGTGTCTCATCTTCATGATAACCTCTTGTTTATCTTGAATGGATTTTTTCCCGCTCTTGGACAAAATAACAATGACGCTTGATAAGGTTAATCACGTATACCAACCCAGCAGGCAAAATTAGTTGCTTTGATGTCAGAATGACGTCATGATGTATATCCTGATGTCGGATGGATGTTGGATTTTGATTGAAAATGAAAGTTTTTTTACGTCTTTTTTTGACGTCGAAACAGAGTCGGTTACCGACTGAGAAACAAAGTTATTTTATGTAGTGTAGTGGTTGAATATAGACGAGTTCCAATTGGTGAATTTTCCCGGAAAATTTTGACGTCACAATATAAATTGTCGGACGTCACAATGTAACGTGACGCAATTTACTCCGATTGACCCCAGGTCAATCGGGACAATTCATTCATAAAATGAAATTGGAAATTCGTCTATTGAACGTTTCTTTATGTGAGAAGGCAATTTTTCTCGGTGAATCTTCATTACTATTTATTATCATTTTATTATTTCGATGAGCTTTGGTCGGAGTCCGACCAGTATTCAACCCAACCATGTGAGCTCGGATTTGTTCTGGCATCACGTGGAAGTAATGTCAGAATTTACCAAGCAGTTTGTCTTAGATGTTTCTTCACAGTAATCAAAGCTAAGACAAGCTGCTAATCTGTCAATGGTGAATAAAAGGATATGGAGTAAATGCACATAAGACAAAGTCTCTACAAATACATGGTAAAAAACAAGCAAAGGAACAACGCTTTCATCTTGAAGTCACCATGGGGCCTTCAACAATGAGTTTTGCTCAAACCTCATAGTAAGTTCAAGACGGCCCCTAGCACCGGTTTAAGCGGAATTCTTTGCTAATTGTCGAGCAACGCTACATCCATGTCTTTCTTGGTCATGGGTGCGGGATTGTCAACAAACATCAATAAACCTGGCAATGTGCTCTTACAATCACTGTCATCCTTTGCCCGACAAAAGCACTAGTGTCTTAAGCTAGTGGACAACTACAACATATAGACAAACACAGGGCACTCATCAAGTCGAATGTAAGAAAACTTGGCGTTATAAAATAGTGAGATGTGGGCACTTAAAACAGGTGGTCTGGATTACATTTCGAAAATTACAAAAATAATTGCCAAAATTTGAAAGTATCAATAGTATATCCATATGAGAAATTCTCTCACGCACAAGTACACCATAACTGGAAAATATAGAGAGCATACATCTCTCGCACGGGGAATCGTTTTACAGACTCCACACTGCAGGAGAGACAAACTCCAGTCGTAAATGGTGAATAAAAGGATATGGAGTAAATGCACATGAGACAAAGTCTCTACAAATACAAGTGCAATGTGAACAATTAAATATGTGAGAGGTAACAATCTCAAAAATTATATATAATATAAGAAAAAAATTACTGAAAAGTTACAATTTCAAATTAAAATCTGCATTTTTTTTTCGATGTTTATGTATTTTTATTATTAAAATTTGTTTTCATATATTATTTTTAACAAATCTGTGTTAAGGTATTTCTGTCGGTGTAACTGCTGAGCAATAAAAATTCAGATTGGAAAAATAATTGACCTCACGTGCTTTCTATGTTGAAGGGAAATAATTTTTGTTTGCATCTATTTGCATATAGTGCATACAGATTGAAAGTTTTAGTCCGGTGTTTTAGTTAATGATTAGAAGTTGAACTATAGCTAATAGTATTGCGTAAATGTATAAAAGTAAAATTTTGAAAACTTTTCTGTTTTAGCTATTCATATAACTTTTATAATCATAAAAAAATATTCCAATTAAATTTTATTTTTAGAAAGTTTTCAGCAATATTTTTTACCCCAGTTTTGTTTTTATTCATTTTTCAATTTATTTTAATATTTATTTTTCATCATAATACATGCAGTATATGTAATACTATCACTAAGACCTTTTAAAATCTAATATATCAACAAAGTCGTTTTATTGTCATTTCTGTGCAATTTTTCGACGAGGGACTTCAAGTGACATCCGTACAAGCAATCTCCGAAACAGAGGTGCATAGCTCTTCCTACGTCAGATTATCACCTCTGCCACACCTTATCCTCCATATTGGATTTACCACGCCCTTTTTACAGTGACGTCGTATACATCCTGACGTATTTCACACTGTGACGTCATGAAAATTGGCCATTTTGAGAGGAATCTCTCCTTCCGGTGTGGCAGAGGTGATATCTGACGTAGGAAGAGCTATGCACCTCTGTTTCGGAGATTGCCGTACAAGAACAGACGTCGCATCAACGTCAAAAGCCGATCAAATGTAGACGTCTGAATTAAGACATCGATCCGACGTCGGTTTTTGGTGTACTGACGTCCCGACCAAATATTAAAACCCTTATCGTGCTATTTTGTTTTATGGAAAATCAGCGGTTTGCATTTATTTGCAAATTTATGCAAATTATATGCAAATGAAGCAACTGATTCTGAAGATGTTTATTGTTTACTATAGAGCTAGTATAGGTGAGCGCGGGGTGGGGTGGGTGGGATGAGGGGGTGGGGATGGGTGGGCGGGGCCAAATATTGGTAACCACAGAGGGGGATGGGCGGGCCTAAATATTGGTAACCATAGAGAAAAGTGCCTTTTTTTGGGCCTTTTTAGCCACTTTTTTTGGCCGCAAAATGGCCGACGATGACGTATCACAAATTTAAAATGTTTTCTGAAGACTTTGCACCTGGTGGGTCATTCATACTTACAAAGTATGAATAGTTGGGTATCAGCATGATCTGTGTGTTGGGTTACATTATTCGAGGGCCTCAAAATTGACATTTTTTCACGATTTTGCACTTTTAAACCGGAAGTGGTGATAACGCATGCACCCTAGGGACTGGTACTTTTATCCTGTGATAGATATGACATCGTATTATCATAATAAACCAATCTAGAGTATTAGGTATGAAGTGTTGCATTCTGATTGCCAAATATGGAGCCCACCCCTTCCAAAATGTGCGAATATTTTGCACTTTTTAATGAAAAGCCTACGTTTCCATGCTGATATGACCTAGGATTGGCAAAATTGTCCTTTCTTGATATGTTATATTGTTGGAAATAGCTATTTCTATGTTTTGAGTGCAAAAAAAACGTATCTGCATAGGTTTTGGGACTTGTAAGAGGTGTTCAACTGAAGTATGACTGCAACCCGTCAAATGACGGGACCCGCATGGTAAGTGTTAACCAAAACCCGACGTCCATATGATGTCGTGTTATTGCTGGGAAACTGTCTGTCTATTCCTCACAATGGTTTTAGTATATAGCAAGCACCACATGTAGTTGTGCATATCACGCTTTATCATACTATCATACATTTGACCAAACATGACAGGAAAGATGTATGGAAACTCCTTTACAAAAAGTACTCATGTACGTCATTCCGATCCGTTTAAAATATGACCGCCAGTGCATAACATAGTTTAACATTGGACCCGATCGGAAAACATCATAAGCTCACCTGGCTATAGCCAGAGTGAGTTTTTGCCATCACTTTTCGTCTGTCGTCCGTCTAAACTTTACCGCATTGAAAGATCTTCGTCTCTGTAACTTTTCGGCCAATTAAAACCAATCTTGGCCACAACAGTCTATAGATGGTCTCCTGCAAAATGTTGTTTTCATTTTAAGGTACATGCTATAATCAAGATGGCCGCCAGCAGGGAACATAGTTTTAACATTGGACGCTATGGGCTAACACATTTTAAGATCTACTCCTCTGAAATTGATGAGCGAATGGGAACCAAAAAGGTGTTTTTAACGATTGCTCCATAGACTGGTCGCCATCGTGGGACATACTAGTAGTTTTAACATTGGACCCTATAGGAAAATACATTCCAAGATTTTCTCCTCTGAAACTGCTGAGCTAATTGGAAGAATACTTGGCCACAATAGTCTTCTTTAGGTGGTCCCATGCAAAAAAGGTGTTTTTACATGTATGTTCGCGCTATTTCCATGATAGATGCCAGCAATAGGCATAGTTTAACATTGGATCCTTAAAGAAAACACATTAAAAGATCTTCCCTAAACTGCTGAGCCAACTGGAACAAAATTAGGCCGCAAGAGTCCTTTGATGACCTCTGCAGAAGGGGGAACCAAAGTTGGACCCAACTGAAACTAATTAAAGGCTCTTGTTCTCTGAGAACACCCTAGGCAAAGTGGAACCATAATTTAATTTAGATCCTTTATCAAAGATTGTCTATGTTAGTCAGGGTCCAGGTGAGAGATGCAGGTTCTTGAGAGCCTCTTATTTTCATTAATCTACTCAGATAGTATAATATCAAATTTGACCAAACTGTACTGGAATAATACATGGAAGGTCCTTTACCAAGTATACCTATTTATTTTGGATACGACAACTTACTGAAGCAAATTCAACCATAATTAACAAGAATAATGCATGGCATCACCTTGATCCCATATTGGTCCAAAAGATTGTGATGTCGACAGTAAAAGCTTTGCATTGATAAAGTTATTTGTAACATACCCTTGTTTAAGTAACCTATTTGTAAACGACCATGCTTTATCAAGGAAGTTACTGTATGGACCACATGCCCTTGGGTAGCAAATGAGTTGGGAGATATAAGCTCCATATGCTGGTTTGGATGAATGTTGCTACGAAGACTGTTGGAAAGTGAAGTAATCGCGTTTGTGATACAGCTTAGTTTTAAGTCTGCATCTGTTGTCAATTTCCAGATGACGGTCAATGAATAAGGCTGATGTGGAAGTGTTGAGGAATCTTTAATTTTGAGCTCTTTTGGTTAGATAAGTTCAGGGAAAAAAACCGAAGCTAGGATTATTTAGTGACAAAGTATCATCTGTACAAAGGAGGCTTAAGTAAAATGATTGGGCTTATTTTTTTCAACCTTTAGTTTGAAGAAGCACTTCAATTTGTTCAGCCTCATAAGAGTGGAAAATATATTAGCTGAAAGAGATGCTCAGCTTGTGCCCATTTGAGTTTCCTTAGTAAAAAAAAAACAAGTCCTCCAAACTTACAAATATATTGTGGATTACAAACTTTAACATTTAATCACTTGTTCCTCTGTATATTTTTTCTCCCATTCGTTGTCGTATTTCACAAAGTATGTTTGCTCTCTATAGCTACCTTTAACAATGTACTTATATCTCTGTCCACCGAACATCTATGAATTAACTCTTACAGCTGAGATTTCAGTTGTTCATGAGAAATGGTAGTATATAAGCGGAGAAAAATCAACCGTTTAAAAGCTATTACAGTGTAAAAATGATATAGAGTTCAAGTTGTCATGTAGATCTTTAGTTTTTCAACATTACGTTAGTACCGCTTCTTGAAAAGCAAGTATCTAAATATATCTGAAGGTGTCAAGATGGTGTTCAACAGCTTAGAAATAGGTTTTGTAGAACATTTTGCAGATCTAGTGGTGTACCGTTGTTTGTATAGGAATTAGTTTAATTTGTGTATCCAGTACAAAGAATGGAGGTCATTGTCCTCATCCTTGGTCGAAATCCCAAAGCTTATGACTGTTATATCTCCTCCTTAGACAGTGCAGTACCTGTGTAGGATGGCTTGCCCTAAAAATTACCAGTTCCAAGTTCTTTCTTTAAAACAATCGCTGTAATTACTTTTACAGATAAATGTTATTATGTTATTATGGGGCCTTATCTGCAGGAACAACGACATATTTGCCATGAATGAAGGACGAATATCTGGCATCAGCATTTTTTAAAATTGATGTTGGTTTAGTTTTCATTGACCCTTGTAGCTGATTGATTCGTTGATCGTTGGGATCATAGACCTCACAACCTTAATCCACTCCAAAAGAGAATCAACCTCTTCACCTTACTCATGCTCAATCTATTTTCTGACATAGTCCTCCATAGCATCTATAAGATGTTCCCAGTTGATGCATTATGGTGCTCGGAATTTAGGTCCCTTTGCAAGGATACTCTCCGATGATGGAAGAACTTGTTGTGCCTAATTTAAACTAATGGAACATGTGGGCAAATAAAATTGTTGATATTATTGGTTTTTCAAAATGTAAAAATGTGGGAAATGGGAATAGCCAAAAAAATGAGGGATTTGGGAAAAAGGGGACAATAAATGTGGGAATTGGGAGAAAAGGTGAAAAAAAATCCTGGAATTGGGAGGGCAGACCCCCGTGTCATCCGCCTCAAATTAGACAAGAGGGCACTCATTGAGTTCATTGTAAGAAAACGGCTTGGCAAATAAAAGGGAAATTGTAGGCATTGGATGGTCAGAACTGTAGTTTGATTAAAAAGGAAAAGCAAAAAAGTGCAAATTTTCATTTTTACTTTAAAAGGTAATTTCAAAGTTAGGAAAAACGCTAAGTATTTGCCGATCTTTTTTTTTATTTCATCATTAACAATAAAGGGAAATTTCTATGGTATAGAGAAGAAAAGAAACACTTACAATGGCTGAAAATTACAATCACATGCCACAATGTACCATGGAACTGCACGTGAAAAACGATAAAATGACAAAAGACAAACTTAGACAACGATAGGAACTCGGGATATCCGGACTTTGTACGGCACTAGCAAGAGCTATCGCAGTAGGGTTAAACCAGTTTATGGGTACCAAGAGGTTCAAAATTACATTTTATAGCCTAGGCTATAAAACAATGTAGCCTATGCTCTAATTTTTATAGCATAGGCTGTATTTTTATCGCATAAGCTATATATATTATAGCCTATGCTGTATGTGATACCGCCTAGGCTATATTTAATATAGCCTATGCTATATTTTCTCAAATAACTGTTGCAGGAATACCATTAGGTTCAAAACTACAATTGACGCTTAAGCTGCATTTATTGCCTATGCTCTGAAAATTGTAGTTTTCATATAGGCGTGGTTTACTTGTCAATTAATGTCAATTTCGCTTCACATCAATTTACTGACTGTAATGGTTTCTTGCACAGTAAATGTGTGAAATATTGTGAAATAAAGTGGAATTGTTTACTTAACCGAAGTTTATATGAAACGAAAATACACAAGTGTTATATCTCATACAGCGCATTTGTAAATCAGGTTCAGTAAAATGTCTATGGATATACTTGGCACTGACAGGGGGGGAGGTATTTTCTGAGGGCTCAAAGATTGCTTCAAAAATAATGAGATGCGTATAATTGTAAAATTATTCCCGAATTTCAGAAACTTTAAATTAACTTCATTATGATTTTTAAAAAATTTTGCAGATATCTTCAGAAATTATAGCGTATAAAATGTTTGGATGTTTTTATCGGACAATAAAAATTGCTGGAAATTCCTGGTAAACAATATATATGTACAATGATATCCAAAGAGCATGTATTCACTGGAGGGGGTGGCTGTAGGGTCTAACGATGATCCGTGAAAAGGCATTTTTTCGGGCGTGATTCGAGAAAAATATCCCTCGAAATAGGTGTGATGCATGATTTCAGTAAAAGCCAAAAACCAAGAAGGGTAATTAATACCTGATTTTACAAAATTTAGAAGCCGGTGTGGCTATGTTTATTCAATGATAAATGAAATATTAGGTCTAAAATATTTATGTATTAGCACCAATTGTATACATTTTGGACATTGCAAATTTATGTAAACAATATCCAGTGGCATATATTAAAAACAGTTTGGAAGATGGAAAGTTACGAACATATTTCAAGTTTAAACACAATTTTGGTTTTGAAATTTATTTAGAAAATATTGAGAATTTTGAACTAAGGAGATCAATTTGTAAACTAAGGATCTCATCCCATATATTAACGATTGAAATTGGACGTTACTTAAAAGTTGATAAGAATGCTCGTTTTTGTAAATGTAACTGTGGACAAATAGAAGATGAGATCCATTTTTTACTTAATTGTAATAACTTTCAAGAAGAGCGAAAAAAATTGACACGATCAATAAAGAAGTTAAAAACTTTATAGATCTTAATAGTGAGCAAAAGTTTATATATCTAATGATATCAGAAAATTCAAAAAAATTTAAATGCAGTGGGAAAATTTATTCTTGATAATATATCTTTTTGCTATATATTTTATATGCTAAAATTTGTTCACAATATCTCATTATATATATAAGTCATTTCATATGTGTATATATGTATCTTGAATGTATTGTTTATCTACTGTCTAATCAATTATTTCTTTTCCTTTTTATGTATATGATCATGTAGCCCTATGTGCACCAGTGATTTGATAAATAAGATATACATGTATATATATGTTCTATGTAATAGGGAGACCCCTCTAATTTGGGGGATAACACGGGGTCTGGGCTCCGCCGGCGCAAACCTTTTTTGAACGTAGGAACCCGAACTCCAATAGACTGGCTCCAGACTCCAATACTAGGGCAGCGGGTTCTACTAACGGGGCTCTGGACTCCACTAGCAGGACTCAATGTCAACTCGCAAGGCTCCGGGCTCCACTCGCAGGGCTTTGGTCTCCACTTAGTGGGCTCCGGGCTCCACTTTCCGGAGCACCGGGATCTCAGAGAGCTGTGAAGCCCGTGTTTTCCCCAGTTCCAGGACATTTTTACGCTTGCACACAACACATTTTAAGAATTCAAATATTTAATAGCATAGCACATTATCTATAAGCTGAATTTAAGCTGGAAGTCTTGCTTGATGTCGTTGCAGTCTAATTACAATCTGGCACTGAGTGTTCCGTCCTCAGTACCAAGGGGTTCTGAAGGGTCTCCTTGGATGTGATACAAAAATGCCAGACACCTTTCTGAATTGAACCATTGAGCAACCATTGTGCCTGCTTATGAAACACAAGCAAAGAAGAATTTTTTCAAAGGGTCCAATGTTAAACTATGTTCGGCAAGTGCAGCCATCTTGGATTTGGTTCAGACCTGCCCGACACAGGTTTAAAGGGGACCACCTAAAAACTATTGTGACCAAGGTAGTTAAAAATTGCTTCAGTGGTATTACAGATTAAATAAGATTGGTGTAGCTGTCGTACTTGGAGAACAGCGAAATAAAATTATGAAATAATATTAAATTCTAAAACATAAATAAAGAAGAGAATGAGGCACACATTTTTGAGTTAGCTTCTTTAAAGAGGGCGGAAAGAGAACGGGTTCATCACCTTTGACCAAAGCACATTTCAATCCTGTCGTCTCCCAAACTTAATTATATAAGCCTTGTACTTGAAACAACAAAAACATGTAAGAACAAATAAAACATTTTTAACGTTCTGTGTATATGCAAAGTTTACAAACTAATTCACCAATAATCTAAACCAACAACAGATGATTGGTGGGTATGTAAACCATGTTTAATCTACGGCCTTTTGTTTATATCATTTATCCTTCGGGGGCGCATTGTACCAAGGCGTTGGATGATACGCTGTTCAATGGTCGCGACCTCCCTCCACTTGAGTAAGAATTGTAACTGGCCTGTAGATCGTTTTGGTTGTGTCTAGGAAGACAAAAATGGTTGCTTACTATGTAATCTAGTTTATTTTTTTAATCGGAGGTAAATGTTCAGAAAAATGATCACCCAGGTCACTGACCATTTACCACTGCTAGTTTCCGACAGAGTGCGTGTGTTTTTTTGTGTGTGTGTGTTTTTTTGTTTTGTTTTTGTTTTTGTTTTTGCTGAGTATTTAAATTTAGTTAAAAGTTAACTACATGTATATTGATATTGCTGTATATATTTATTAGTTTCTAATCTTAGTGAAACATAAAGTTGTCAATACAGAGGAGTGGGGTTTCATTTTAAGTGAATTTATATATGTTTTCAAAAGCTGTCAAAGGGTTTAGAAGCAATTGAAATACATTTACATGAAAAAAAAATGGATTCTGATATGTCGATGCACCCCAATTTTTCTATATTATGTCCAGAGGAAATAGCCTTGTATAAGGATTACAATGTTACTACATTTATTTAAACAATTAAGAAGTCGAGCCAACAGGCGAGACTTCCTAATTTGTTAAGAAAGATTTAGTAACCTTCTTTCCCCTGTGCGGGATCGAAGAAATTTGAAAAGCGTGTTCCAATTAGAATTGAAAGGAAATATTGCCCAGCTTAAAGAGGCGCGAAAATTTTTGGGGTAATACTTAGTTAAACATCAGAATATTCACTAAACATAGGTAATCAACGATTACAAAGTTCGCCTCGTTATGGCACGTTGTCGCAGCAACCAAATTTTGCCTGGATGCCGACATACTATCAGAATTGCATGCATATGCAAGGTAACCTGAACAAAAAATGTACAGTTACTGAGCTATGAACTTGGATGTATATATTAATGTAAGTCATTCATGCGTAAAATGTAGGTTTAAGTGACATAATTTTGTCTGAATGCTGAGCTACCATCACAGCTGCATGTACATGCACATGCAAAATGATCCTACCATGTACAGTACCTGAGATCTGATCCCTGACATGAACTTGAATGTAAGTCACTAAAGCGGAAAATGTAGGTCAAATGACCCAATTTTGCCTGGATGCTGACCTACCATCAGAGATGAATGCATGTGCAAGGTTAGATGATCATACCATGTACAGTGACTGAGATATCAACTCCGATGTAAACTCGAATGTAAGTCAGTCAAGCAGAAAATGTAGGTCAAAGTGACCTAATTTTGCCTTGATGCTGACCTACCATCAGAGATACATGCATGGGCAAGGTTAGATGATCCTACCGTGTACAGTGACCGAGATCTGAACTCGGACATAAACTTTAATGTAAGTCACTCAAGCGGAAAATGTAGGTCAAAGTGACCTAATTTTGCCTGGATGCTGACCTACCGTCAGAGATGCATGCACATGCACGGTTAGATGATCATACTATGTATAGTTACTGAGATATGAACTTGGATGTAAATTTAAATGAAAGCCACTCAAGCGGAAAATATAGGTCAGAGAGACCTAATTTTCTTTGAGGCTGTGAGATAGCCCAAGATACATCTGCATGCAAAGTTTGATGACCCTACCCTGCATAGTTACCAAGATATATGCGCAAATGCGGACGCGGACGAAGACGAAGACGGTACTCCAATAGTCCCCCTCAACTTCGTTGAGGCAAACTAAAAGATACAAGATTGTCCAAGAAAGGGTTCCAACCCCCGGACCCCCCTTTCCCTCTTGGATCCGCCAATTTGACCTACTTAGAAGGTATGTTTTACCATATACATTTATTTATTTGTTTAAATGTCTCTGGTTTACTCACTTTTATCTGACAATCTGTTGCTGTATGATTGATACAGTGCTTTTTGTCCGAATTTTGCTTTTTGTCTGTTTTGCTTTTCGTCCGAAACTTCTGCGTTTAGTCCGTCGCTTTTTGTCCGAAAATTTTGCTTTATGTCCGAAATTTTTTAGTTTAGTCCGATTCGCTTTTCGTCAGACAATTTTGCTTTTTGTCCGATATTTTTGCGTTTAGTTCCTTTATGCAACTGAGACAAACAATTTTGCCTTTTTGTCCAATTAATATACAAAGCAGGTAACCATTGAGACAATGCATGAAGCTATTCTATGCGTGCCAACAATTACACGGTGTGGTGAAAAGTCATACTCGGTGTGTGTCACTTGAGTTATGAATTTTGCATTTACTAAGATCTCATTCATCTTCCCAAATCAAATATGGAGGTATAAGCCTTTGTGTGATGCTGATGACGCTGCATCAGTGATATATTAGATAACTTTAGGTAATCCTTAGAGTGGGGATTAATTGATGATATAAGTTGTTCATTTGCAGAAATGGAATTTACATTTTTATCTGTAAAACGGAAACTAAAAAAGAGTTTTGGCTATTGTTTTATGTTTTTTTCTTAAGTAGTCCGTGTATGAACCTGATCTCTTACGAATTAAAAGAATAAACTAACTTCATCACCCCCGGCCATGTTTGAAATAGATCAGCACCAAAAGAATGTACCTCATAAATATCATTAATGTCAAGTTTACTTAAAATCCGCTTGATTCCCTACAAGATCTGATATACATACCTCATAGTGTCTAATGTTAAAATAAGTTCCCCGTTTACGGCAATGTTGCATGCCGGATCTGTACCAAAGTAACAAAACTTTGCCAGCAACTATATGTACGTTATTGAATAGAAATCGCAAAGGTTGTTTAGTGTTACGCTAATTTATAAGACAAAATTCTCTGTTTGATAATATGGATAATATGAATGTTAAACTATCAAAAAGAAAAAAATTATCCGATTTTTTTTTCCTGAGCTTCACTGCATGGTACAATTTCTTGAACTCCACTTTTTTATATGTTTGCTGTATTTGTTTTTATTTGGTATATTGCGCACCTGAGTGCTGAATTTTTCTGTTTTTACAAGATGCTCCTGACTGTTGTTCAAAGCTTAACAATCCATATTGTGGATCCTTGAACTGTATTTGCTATAGACACTGGTTAATGGGTAATGACGTTGTTTCATACCGCTCCGCTATACGTTTGTTTTATTGCAAAGTTTATTCTGGTGTCTGGAAGAAGTCTGTGTATATATTTAAATACTGCCCACTTAATATACTTTATTTTATATTGGGAATCACATCGTCTACTTTATATTCATTGGCCTTTGTGTGTCACAGATGGGTAGTGCAACCGTTTACAAAAAACCCATGTTTTTTACTTATTCTCTTGATTTTAGTACTTCTTAGCAATGATGTCAGTGAAAATCCAGGTCCTTTGTATGACAATATCATTTCTATCTTAACATTAGAAGCTTAAGGCACAAAATGACTGACATAGAAAGCTTACCTCATGGCTCTTCGATACTCTGCGTAACAGAAACACAATATTCTGCTATCCGGTTTCTGTAGTGACCCTATACGAAAGGACAGAAATTGCCATGGCGGCGGTGTAATAGTTTACATTTCCGACGATTTGCATGTAATTCATCGAGATGATTTAGAATTTCCACATGGCGAACTTATATGGCTCGAGTTTTGTTTTCCACGGTATAAACTGCTATTGTGTGCTGTATATCGCACACAAGGGGCAATTAACCCTTTCTGGGAACATTTCCAAATATCGATTGAACAAGCACTGAATTACACACCATATGTAGTTATTACTGGTGATCTTAATGTGAACCTTTTATCAGACAACTATCATATACTAAAGGATATCATTCAGTTGTATGATATACCAAATTGTATAAACGAGCCAACACGGTATGACGCGAATGGACAAGGCTCACTTCTCGATCCTATTTTAGTCTCTTCACACTGTGATGTACAATTCGCGGAGGTCATAGACATAGATCGGTCTATAAGTGACCATCAGGCCATACAAGTGCATTTAAGAATACCACATAACATAAGTAGTACGTGTAGTAAAAGAACGGTATGGCTATATCAACACGGTGATATTAATTCGATTAATACCGATATAAATTCAATTGATTGGGTGGAATATTTTGATGCTTATGGCAATAATATCGACCGTATGTGCGAAGATTTTTCACAAAACATTATGGAGATTTTCAAAAAACACATAGCCGCGAAGGAGGTCACTATTCGTCCTAACGGTAAACCATGGTTTTAATCAGAGCTACGTACTGCAATAAGAAATCGTGATCGTTTACATAATAAAGCTATCAAAAACAAAACGGAGATAGCTATACAAAATTATAAAAGACAACGGAATAAAGTATCTTATATGATCAAATATGCAAAGGAACAGTTTTTCTTGGTGTAGATAGTATGCTGGATGCCAGTTCTAGCCCAAAAACATTTTGGGGTTTAGTGAAAAAAAATATGAAAGGATCTGGTTCATTTACACAAATTCCAGCTCTGTACGATAAAAACATAAATGAACTTATTGTTAGTGACGATGCCAAGTCTGATCTTTTAAACAGATATTTCAGTTCTATATCCACTATTAATGACGCAAATCAAGGAATCCCTAGATTTGCAATGAGGACTGATAAATCCTTAAATAGTATTATAATTACTAGAAGTGATGTTAAAGACGTTTTGAAAGTCCTGAAATTGGGAAAGGCTACAGGGCATGATGGTATCAGTCATCATATGTTGAAATAAACAGCTGATTGCATCTCAGTTCCGTTATATATACTATGTAATAAATCTTTATCAGTTGGAATATTTCCTAATTTTTGGAAGCTGGCTTCGGTAATGCCCTGTTTCAAAAAGGGAGATAAATCCCTTCCTTCTAACTACCGTCCGATAGCTCTGTTAAGCTGCGTTGGAAAGGTCTTTGAGAGAGTAGTATATAAATATATTTATAACTATCTTGTTATATAAGTATCAGTCAGGTTTTATGGCTGGTCACAGTACCGTCTATCAACTCACTGAGATATATCATAATATATGCGATTCACTTAATAAAAAAACATAATGCATGTATTGTTTTCTGTGACATTTCAAAGGCCTTTGACAAAGTATGGCATAGGGGTCTTATAGTTAAGCTTAAATCTTATGGAATTAATAGAGATATACTTATGTGGCTTGAAAGCTACTTAACATCGAGACGCCAAAGAGTGTTTTTAAAAAATAATATGTCTTCAGAATGTACCATAAATGCAGGTGTACCACAAGGTTCAGGTTTAGGCCCTTTGTTGTTTTTAATTTTTATTAATGATATAGCAGATGACCTAGTTGGTTTTACAAGATTATTCGCTGATGATACTTCTTTAGGTTGTGCGTCTGATAACCATTTAGAAATACAAAATACCATCAACTCTGATCTTGAAAAGCTACACAAATGGTCAGAAGATTGGATTGTTGATTTTAACCCTGCCTAAACAAAAGCTATATATTTTACAAACCAAACACATACCAATGATATAGATATAAAATTTAATAACCAGCGGGTAGAAATGGTTGATAACCACAAACACTTGGGTGTATTTTTGTCATCGAATTGTAAGTGGAATACCCATATAGATCACATTTAATGCAACCAGACAGTTAGGAGTATTCCGTAGGCTTAAGTTTATCCTGAGCAGATCAAATTTAAATAAAATTTACCATACATATATATTACCTCTACTCTAATATTCATGTGAGTTATGGGACGAATGTACAGTCGAATGTTGTAACAAATTAGACAAAATTCAACATGAAGCGGCCAGGATTGTTACTGGCCTACCCAGATATTCAAGTATTGAATCTTTATACTTTGAAACTGGGCGGGAACCACTAGCAGACCGCCGTAAACGACGAAAACTTTGTATGTTTCACCGTATTCATTATGGTAAAGTACCACAATATTTGAATGACTGTTTGACACCAATGGTTGGTACTACAACAAGATATAATCTGAGAAATGATTCTAACTATGTTTACCCTCGGTCTCGAATTGAAATATTCGCTAGATCATATTTTCCATCTACTATACGTTTATGGAACGGTTTGGATGGAAGACTTAGAAACATTCCCTCTGTAGATGATTTTAAAAGGGTCTTGAAAAATCAGAACCCCCATTTAAACCCCCTTCATATTATAATGATGGTCCCAGAAAGTTAAATATAATACATACAAGGTTACGTCATATGAGTAGCACTCTGAAAGCTGATCTGTTCAGGGTGAACTTGATCCATGACCAATGTTGCAACTGTGGTTGGCCTACAGAAGATAGCATTCACTTTTTTCTAGAATGTCCTCTGTATAACATTCAACGTAGCAGGTACATAGATACTCTTCCAGACACTGGAGAGGATAAAATCACTGTCATTCTTTTTGGAAGCTTCTTACTTGATAATAA
>MJUU01062692.1:9771-26918 GCA_002080025.1 Modiolus philippinarum
CCGACAAAATTTTCAGTGAAGAAATATGTGGAAAATAAAGTCGATCTTACGCTTCAAATACGTGTTGGAATGCAAGGCCTCTTTTTGACAGGTTTTCTTCAAAGTAAATGATATCTGATGGACACAAGAGTAAAACAACCATCAACTTTGATGATCAACCTGAAAGTATTAATAAACGGATAGGAAATTTAGTTTACCATTTTTGTTTACGATGTAGAAATAAATGACCCTACCCGTTACAAATGACTTTGTCCTCCATCTTGGTTCCGCTACACCGGTGAACTCGAATTCTGCACCGATCGGGTTCACAACAGTGTATATGCTAAAGTCCGTTTCTCTTGCACAGTGGAGTTGGTCCCTACTATTCGTGTATAATCTTGATTTTTCGTATGTTTCATACGGAGAATTTTAAATAAGGCAGAATAAGATCTCTACTGATAGATGAACTCGCTTCAGTTTACTCACCAGTGATTTTTTTTCTTTTCTTTCATTTACGCGAACAGTATAAAAGAATATTGCGGGAATATTTACTTAGTAATTTTATAATGCTGATGTTACTGATCATTTGATTGGTCAAAACTGACCGTCAATTGCATCATGTTCATACCTCAGATAAAGTAGGCTCCGGTCTTGTCTGGTTACTTGTCCACTTACAACTATTTTAAGGACGCGAAATTGTTAAATTGCATATGACTCTCATTAGCATTTTACGAAAGGATATGGAGTAAATGAACGCGAGACCATAACACATATGTTAACTCCAACTGCAATAATTTCAATGAGCTGTATGGCCATTTCGGAAATTCCTCATCGGCAGTATATTAATAGCAGCATATTAATTGAATGTCCAGGGGGCGTCAATCTCGATTTGACAGTAAAAAAATATCCGTTTAAATGCTCCGCTACGCGTCGCCTGTAAACTGCATTTTTCCGTCAAATCTATTATTGACGTCCCTACACATTCAAATAATATACTGTTATTGCTTAATTTTAGCCACCGAATATACTAAAATATTAGGGATTTTATACAACAATTGATTACTTTCTTCTCTCTTATTCATATTAAAACCATATTTTGTTGATAATTCTTTCCTTTTTTAATTTACTTTTATATCAATTGTTTTACATGTAAAACCTGTCCGCCCAATTGCAAAACTAAAAAACGCCAAATTGAAATGGGATACTACAGGCACGTGACTACAGGTAAATATAATATACAATGTGACGCAATCGATCGGTTAAATATAGCGTTTAAGAAATGCATTTAAATTACCTAGTGAACAAAATCCTCCCTATAAGCGCCCTACCTGTTTGCTAGAAATTAGAGAAATTACTATTTTCAGTTTATTGTGTTACAGGGTAGTACAAAGAGAAGAAAAATCAAATGTTCGTATAGTAAGTGAGAACCGAACCGTCAATCAAAAAGAATAATCTAAGGACAATGGCAACATCGGAAAAATAAAGAAACAGATATCCCGCATCCATGGAAGGAAATGTAAAATGTAAAAAAAACTGCTCGACAATTAGCAATGAATTCCACTAAAACCGGTGCTAGGGGCCATTTTGAACTTGCTATGAGGTATGAGATGAGTAAAGCTCATTGTTTGAAGGCCTCATGGTGACGCTAAGATTCAGAACAACAATGAAAGCGTTGTTCCATTGCTTAGTATTACCATGTATTTGTAGAGACTTTGTCTCATTTGCATTTACTCCATATCCCTTCATTACTAATATCATGAGTACGGCACAGAAAAGAGAAATGTAGACACACACACATACAAAGAAGAACAATACGGACCCAATAAAAAACCTTGGATAAGATCAGGTGCACCGGAGTAAGCATCTTCTGCTTCTTTTGAGACACCCGCCGTGTTGAACATGTCAAAACCGGTAGTAGTAGGGTGCCCAAGAGACGATTTTTTCCGATTTTGGGTTAACGGAGTAACACACACACACATGTATTATACATGTTTGGAAAGAGGATACCATGGCGCATCGAAATGACGATGTCGTACTTATTTGCTATGGTCACATTTTATTTAAGATGGGGTCAAAGGTCAGCTCCTAAAATTTTGAAAATTTTGATGAATTTTAAAATAAGCTTCATTTCACAGATAAAACTGCAACGAAATTTGAATATTATTGTTAATTTTATTAGGGTAGTTCTTTAGTTTTACTTTTTATAATGATTTGTCTGTCGTCTTTATTCAACAAGTTACAAAGTTGGCATTTTGTTTTAAAGGTCAGTCAGTTTGAATATTTGCACCACCGTGATATGAGGGGTTCTTTCGGGTATAAAGAACTGCGCATTTCTCACTTTTACAGGTTTATTCTTGAATTTAATTTTAAAACTAACTGCTAAAAAATAAATTAAGTTTAGGCGAAATTACTTTCGTTATTGGTATAAATAAGTTAAAATTTCCCCCAAAAACACAAACTGACATAAATCTTAGTAAGACCGTTCCCAATGAAACAAAACCCTATCATATTATCTGAAATGATATGGAAAATTGATTTTAAACGTGAAAACAAATACATGTGCTTGGAAAATCAAAACACAAGCAACGTAAAATTGTCACTAGATTTCCGCTATTTAACTATACTTGGGCTTGTCAAGTTATTTTGACAAGAAATGATTAGAGTTATCTCTCGTTGTACACTCAAAAGAAGATGACCAATTGCCATGGTCTTCATGTCAACTAAAATTTGAAAATTTTACGCGAATTTGGCTTTTATGTGTTGATTTCTCGTTAACGGTGGACATTACATCCATAATTTTTGAAGCATAGGTACATTTCGTATATGTACTTTCGTTAAAGTTAGAATATTTCAGAAATAAAGCATAGTTATTCCGCATTCAATGAAAATGTCGTTAATTTAGACTCAAATTTACCCCGACATTAATACCGATAAATTACAAAAACCAGTCAAAAATAACTTGCATTTTATGATTCAAATAAATATTTCAGGTCTTGACTTTACCGTAAATAGCTTTTTATTAGAATATAAGAGAGTACTACTATTTTCTATAACTTTAAAGATACCATATCCTAAACACTGTTTTAGAGTTCCCTTAAAAGGGGAAAAATTAGAGAAATCGTGACCACAGGAACTTTCTACGACAGCTAAAAATTTGAAATTTAATAGTTGTTCTATCATTTAGCCGTGTGTGATTCCGTTAACCAAAACTCGAAAACTAAGCGTCTTTTTGGACCTTGGGCACCCCACTATAGTAAGGTCAAATCCGGTAGAGGAAACATCAATTAAGCAAAACAGGGAAAGATCTGTTGTCATCTGGGAAACAAATATCCAATAGCGGTCTACAAGATGGTGATGTCGACCGTAGAACTTCCGGAAGGATGACGTCAAGGTACAATTAATACCCAAGTTGCATAATAAACGGTTAATTGCATTATGCTGTACATGTGTTTCAAGGGATAACTTCTCATCAGCAGCATTAAAATGAAACAATATGGAAAGCCATCATCCAAAAGAAGTCAAAAAAAGAAGTACTCATTACCAAATATGTCGAAATAGGATGTCAAATTAAGTAACAAGTAAATCCAACGAGTGCCATACACAGAATGAAGCCTCAGTATTTTTAGGGGTTTGAATTTTGATACTAACAGTGAATTTCTATAAGACGCAATGTATTTTTTTCATGTCAGACAAGTCTGGCTATTGGGCTGGTGAATACATTCGGGACCTCAGGTCCACCAGCAGTGATATAGGCCCAATTGTTTCAAATTACAATCAATACCAAAGTTGCATAATAAACGGTAAATTTCGTTATGCTGTNCACGTGTTTCAAGGAGTAACCTCTCATCAGCAGCATTAGAATCAAACAATATGGAAAGCCATAATCCAAAAGTAGTAAAAAAAAGAAGTACTCATTACCAAAAATGTCGAAATAGGATGCCAGATTCAGTAACAAAGACATCCACCGAATGCAATACACGGAGCGAAGCCTCAGTATTTTTAAGGGGTTAGAATTTCGGGTAACGTACTATTGTTTAAGTAGCCTATTTGTAAGCAATCGGGCTCTACCAAGGAAGTCAGTGTATCGACCACAGGCCCTAAAGTGGCGAATGAGTTTAGATATGTAAACTCCATATGCCGGAGCTGCTGGGGTCTTGCTATAAAGAAAAAGGAAGTTGAAGCCATCGCGTTTGTCATACAGCTTAGTTTGAAGTCCACCTCCGTTGTCAATTTTAAGATGAAGGTCAAGGAATGAGGCCGATGTTGAAGTGTCCGTAGTATCCTTAATTTCGAGGACTTTTAGTTAGATCAGATGAAGACTATCACCAAAGCGAGGGTTATTTAGTGACAAAATATCATCTTTACAACAGAACCTAAAATTGAAGATTTGTGCTAGTTGTTTATCCTTATTTTGAAGAAGTTCAATCTAATTCAAATTTGATCTGCCAGTTGTTTCGTACAGTCACAGCAAGGGAGATCTAACAACTTCTCATTTTACTTTCAGTTCTATACAGAATCCATTTTTCATGACTTTGAAAACATTAAGTTTTATCATAAACGCCGAGGGTTTCGAATGAATTATCGAGACAGGAAGTAAAATTGGATGTTGTTAGATCTTCCATGCAGAGACTGTAATGAACAATTGGTAGATTTAATATTAATTAGATTGGAAGAAGCCCTTCGATGAATTCAGTCTCGTTGCTCGACAATTAGCAATGAATTCCGCTCAAACCGGTGCTAGGGGGAACTTGCTATGAGGTATGAGTAAAGCTCATTGTTGAAGGCCTCATAGTGACTTCAAGATGAAGAACAACAATAAACGCGTTGTTGAATTGCTTATTATTACAACGTATTTGTAGAGACTTTGTCTCATTTGCATTTACTCCATATCCCTTCATTTTTAATCATAGGAGTGGAGAAACAGATTGGCTAGGAGAGGTGCACAGTTTGTGCCCATTGGAAGTCCGATAGTCTGTTGAAAAACAAGTCCTCCAAACTGAACAAATATATTGTCGATCAGAAACTCTAATATTTTAATCACTTATTCCTCTGTATGTTTTTTTCTCCGATTCGAATAAATGAATTTCCTAATGAATACCGAAGCAAGAGCTAAAAATCGTATGTCCAGAATGCATGGCAATATAAGGAGTATATACAGACAGAGAACGTAAATGACGAAGACGAAACGAACAATGCATAAAACAAACGCCACAAAAAATAAGGCACTAACAGTGTGAACCCCTTAAAACAGGAGTGTCACCAGGTGCTCCGGATGGGTAAGCATGACCTGCTTCACATGTGACACTCGTCACACTGCGAGTGAAAAGTCCGATGTAATGTCAAATTCGGTAATTGTCAATCCAGTAATATCTCGGGTCTATTGAAATATGTCCATCTTCATTTGTGACACAGACACATTGTAATGATCAGTAATTTTTTTGAGTGACAATAGTAACAGTGATTGAACATAACCCTGGCTAAGTAGCTTTTGAGATAGTAACTTTGCTCTGTTGACGAAATCGACGTACACATTACATGCACGGCAGTAGCAATTTGGCTGTGAAATGTAGACTCCATATGGTGGAGATGTGGGTATATTACTACTCAAAAAATGGGAAGTCCATAATTTTGGGAAAGTCAAAATCATCACGTTTGTCATAAAGTTTGAATTTCAACTGACCCGATTTGTCGATATAAAGGTAAAGGTCAAGGTATAATGCTGATGTTGATGTATCAGTTGTTTCCTTAATGTCCAGTTCATTTGGGTAGATGAGAAGTAGATAATCCTTAAATCGAAGATTGCTTAAAGATAAAACCTCATCTATGTAACGGAAACTGAAATTTAAGGACCTGGCTAGAGTCGGAGTCATTTTTCACAAATTAAACTTGTTCTCTTTCTACAACAATGTGCCTATATCTTCGTTCACTGTTCTTATGGGAGAAACATCTATGAATTAAATCTCTCAGCCGAGATTTGAGTTATTCATAAGGAATGGTAGTAAAAAGTGGGGGAGAAGTCGAAAGTTTTACTGCTGTAACAGTGTGATAATGATCTAGAGTTTAAGATGTCAAGTAGATCTTTGGAGTTTTTCAAAAATCTACATTTCATTTACATCGCTTCTTGAAGATCAACTATCACGGTATTTTTGAAGGCCCTCTTTAACAGCTATCAAGATGAAGGTTAACAACTTAGATATCGGTTTCGTAGAACATTTGGCAGATCCAGCGATGTATTGTTGTTTGTATGGGCATTTATGTAATTTGGGTGCGCTATGGCAATGAGTGAGACTGTTTGAGTATAGCTTTCAAGGAGATCTTGAGAATATTTTAGAACCCACATATGATTGACGCTGCTCATAAAGTAAAAGATAAAATTGAAAGAATGGTTTTGTTTATAGTAAAGAAAATACTGACGTTGCTGTACATCTTTTTGCTGCAGATGGCCATTTCGAAAACTCATGTCTCGTCGGTGCAATTCAAATTTTGAAACCATAGAAGTATTGAAGCTGATGGAGAACAAATACCAATAGTATCTGAATAGAAAACCAAAATCATCTAACGAAGACAAAGAATCACTTTCAACTCTGAATATTAATGCAGTAATTATCAAATATTTATTTGTCTGTATCAGTGGTGGAAATATCAAATGAAATCTTATTCTAACTTCTCATACTATAGATATTTATCTATCATATTCAGTGACAATATTGCCGATATACCGAGAAATACAACAAACATCAACATCCACTGTGCGTATTATTATGGGACATGCAAACAAGATGTGAAAAAATATAGAAGTACACTCAACATTCACAAAACTTGTAATTAGAATTTGAAAAAAATGAGAAAATCAGATAATTATAACACAACTGATTTTATTATTTCTCTCTTGGGTTACATGAAGAATATCACGACACTTTAAATTTATCAGATCATGAAGCCTGTGAATGCTGGCGAAAAGATCTGTTTCTTCAACTGGTATGGCACTGGATCTCGTCTGATGTATTTTGTGTCACATGCCTGTATAGTAGAAATTAAACAATGAAAAATATACTGCTTACTTACACAGTAAAAGTGTTTATAGAATGCTGTCATTTTTTATGCACCAACCAGGGCTTGCTACCGGACTTAGATGGTGAATGAAAGGATGTAGAGATAAATGTTGTTTACGGTCAAATATGGGTTTCGGATGAAAAAAGAAAAAACACTTTGTAAATTTTATTTATTCTAACTGTGTCCACCTTTCATCCTCATTTTATCTATTCGTCATTCACCCTGCTCTGTTGCTTAATTTAAAAAAAAATATTCATTAACCACTCTACATTTGGAAACTGTGTGTCATACTTTGTATGTGAGCGCTAGCGTTGCCCTATAAGTTTTACTTGGCGTTGACACGAAATTGGCGTTCTATGATATATTGTTCAAAACATGAACATTTTTCAGAGCATTCAAAATCTAATAATAAATATGGAACAACTCATACTGCTTAGTCTATTTTGAAATATCTTTTTTTTCTAAGTACCACCAAAATGTGCAATTTTCAGGACAGCCAAAATCAATCCAAATATTCAGTTAAAAGTTATAATGGAACATTGAAGGGTTTTGCTGTTGCCGATACCAAGTCCGGTCATCGTTGTTTACTTTGTTTTTCGTCTTATATGTGTTTTTCCTGTGTAGTTCCATGGCAGATTATAGTACGTTTAATTGTAATTTTCAGCCAGTGTAGATGATTTTTGCTTTCCATATTATTACTTCATTAAAATGGTCCCTTGCTAGCTACGCTGTTTGATATGTATGTTAATAATCTACCATACCTTATTGTTCTGTTTCCATATAGTATGTGATGTCGAATGCTTGACTAACAAACTAAAATTCCATAGCTGATCATATCTATATCGAGAAATTCAGAATTAATAGATAAGGCTTATGTGACGTAGAGATTAGATGCATCTGTAAAACATGGCATATATAATAAGGTTTTGGGGACATTTATTTTTCATAAAACTGTAAAATCAGGAAAACCTTCATTGAATAAACATACACAATTAATATGTTCATGTAGAATGAAAGTCATATAGTCCAATTTAGGTCAATTTGTGTATTGTGCAATGAAATTCTGGATAGTTTTATCCTTCAATGTTTTTGTTTTGAAAAAAAGCTAACAATTCAGTATCAGTGCATTAATCCCAGCGATTATGACCAGAGTACTTCAAAATCAATACTACAGTTGTCTCCCTGTCTGTGAAGCTGGGATAAAGTATCGGGCAAGATGTGATGTCTGCATAATTGTAAAATTCAGTGAACATTTTAGTAGAATACAAATTAACATAACGTTCCTGTTGGAGACGTTGATCGTAATAATATAGAAAAATTGTTGCATTTAATAGATTCGCGTTCAGTTTGCAAAAATTGCTAATAGGATCCTAGAAGTAATGCCCAGAAAATAGCCAAAAATGCAACATTTTCAAAAATTGTAGATCTTTTTTTGTCATTAGTTCGCCTCAACGAAGTTGAGGGGGACTATTGGAGTACGCCTGGCGTCCACGTCCGCGTCCGCATTTGGGCATTTATCTCTGCAACAATGCCTTTTAGGGTCATCAAACTTTGCATGCTGGTGCATCCTGGGTTGACTCACAGCCTCAAAGAAAAGTCTCTTTAACCTATATTTTCTGACTGATTGCCATCAATTCAAATTTATATCCAAGTATTTTAGTCAGTATACCTCCAGATTCCTGTGCACTTCTGAAGCGAAAATTATACCTAGCCTGTGTTTTATGGTAAACCACTTCCATACCAAATTAGAAGACAATATATTATTTCATGCACAAGTTATCAATAGGAATCCTAAAATTCAAAAAAATTCAAAGTTTCAAGGAGCATGACTCCAGAACCCCTTTGTTCTTTGTACCCTGAATCAAACTTGAGTTTTGTTATAATCAAGTTGCATACAAAGTTTGAAGACAATATATTATTTCGTTAAGGGACCGACCATTTAACCTGAAAGGGGGGGGGGGGGTTATGGTTTTTTTCTAAAAAAATATTTTGGATCCGATTTTGTGTGAAAAAAAAACATTTTGGCTGCCAAGATGATGAAAAAAAAATTTCTGAAGGAGGCTTTCTGCCAAAAAAAATAATGTTAATTTTGAAAAAAAAATATTTTGTTGATACACGTGAAAAAAATAAATAATTTTTTTCGCGCGAAGCGCGAAAAAATTTTTCTGTCCAGAGAAAAAAACCATAACCCCCCCTTCAGGTTAAATGGTCGGTCCCTAACAAATTATCAGTCGGAAACCCTTTAATTCGCAAAATTTCAGTTTCAAGGGGCATAACTCCAGAACCCCTTGGACCTCTGAACCCGAAATCGAACTTGGCCCGAGTTTTGTAGTAAACAAGTGACATACCAAGTTTGAAGACCTTATGTTATTCCTTCACAAGTTACCAATTGGAAACCTTAGGGGGGTACAAAATAGTGTTTAGATCATAAACACAATCTCACAAAATAATTTTATCATGGATAAAAAAAATGTGCCTGTATTGGAAAAAATGTGCCTGTATTGAAAAAAAATGTTCTTAGCTTAGGAAGATCTTAAGAATGTTTCTAAAAAGGAACCACATCGGAAAGTTGGTAACCGCGAAAATCGTGAAAATAAGTACATCGCGAAAATAAGTACAATAACAGTATATCTCAAACTAGGTTGTAGCCCGTTTGTATCCTTTTAAGAAATTGAGAAAAATGACTGAGCAAAATTGAGGAAGAAGAGAGTACAGCCTTTTATTTGTTATTGAAAAAAAAGAAAAAAAAATATGTTTATATCTTGGACAAGATTTCCGGTCTGTGGTTGAGACTTATTCATTCAAAATGACCAAAATAATTCAGATTGCTTGAAAAAAAAATTTTATAATAAGGAGGAGGTTTAAATGTTGTCAAATCAAATTCAATGATTTGTAGTGTAGATATGATTGATAAAGTAGATTTTTAGCCTTTCGATTTAAACTTAATAATTAAAAACGACCAAAACAATATCGTTTTTTTAGCTCACCTGGCTATGCGAGGGTGAGCTTTTGCCTTCACTTGGCGTCCGTTGTCCGTCCGTCCGTCGTAAACTTTTCATTCAAAGATCTCCTCTGAAACTACTGAGCCAATTGGAACCAAATTTTGTCACAACAGTCCTTGGGTGGTCCCCTTTGAAAATTGGTTCCTTTAAAAAAAGGGTATCCGACGGGTCCCTACCTCATCCAAAATGGTCGCCAGTGGGGACTTTGTTTTTACAAGGGACCCTTTGGTAAAAGACATTCAAATATCTTCTTCTCAGAAAAATACTAGTCAATTTAAAACCAAACATTGTCACAATGGTCCTTAGATAGTCCGTTCCAAAAAAGGTACCCGACAGGTCCGTACCTAATCCAAGATGGTTGCCAGCATGAAACATAGTTTAAACATTGGACTATATGGAAAAGGTAATTAAAGATCTCAGAAAATACTAGTCCCATTAGAACCAAACATAGTCACAATAGTCATTAGATGGTCCGTTCCAAAAAAGGTATCCGAAGGTCCGAACCACATCTTAGACGGCCACCAGCGGGGAACATAGTTTTAATATTGGACCATGTGGGAAAAGGTATTCAAAGATCTTCTCAGAAACTATCAGTCTAATTAGAACCAAACATAGTCACAATGGTCCTTAGATGGTCCCTTCAAAAAAGGTATCTGACAGTTCCGTACCTCTCCAAGGTTGCCGCAAGCGGGGAACAAAGTTTTAACATTGGACGCTATAGGAAAAGACATTCAAAGATATTCCTCTCATAATTACTCGTCCGATTAGAACCAAACTTAGTCACAATGGTCCTTAGAAAGGTCCGTACCTCATCCAAGATGACCGCCAGCGTGGAGCATAGTTTTAATATTGGACCATATGGGAAAGGCATTCAAAGATCTTCTCAGAAACTACTCGTCCAATTAAAACAAACATAGTCACAATGGTCCTTAGATGGGGCCTTCCAAAAAAGATATTCGACAGGTCAGTAATCTCATTCAAGACGGAGTGCAGTGGGGAACATAGTTTTAACATTTGACCCTATGGGAAAAGACATATAAAGATCTTCTTCTCACAAACTACTGGTCCAATTAGAACCAAACTTAATCATAATAGTCCTTAGATGGTTCCCTCCAAAAAAGTATCCAACGGGAACGTACCTCATCCAAGATGGCTGCAAGCGGGGGCATAGTTTTAACATTGAACCCTGTGAAAAATGCATTTAAGATCTCAGATACTACTAGTCCAATTAGAACCAAACTTAGTCACCATGGTCCTTAGATGGTCCCTTCCAAAAAAGTTGTATATTAGGTACAAATCAGGTCTTGAAATTTTCAATATGGCACCGAAACGTTAAACAGGCGGAAATTAAAGTCCTCCGATTATTATAAAACTTTACGGAAAGGTTACCTAAGATGTGGGTAATTGATTTCTGATCTTCAATCCATCAAAATGTCAACCGTTATGATGAATAACTATATACCGAAGTTACTGTAAAATAGGAGGAAAAAATGTAAGTGCCCAGAACTGAATGAAACCTTACATGTAAGGTGGTAGAATTTGGTAAAAAAGTATGATTTTGGAGTTCGTTTTGAAGACTTTTGTCTTTTTGCACGAACTCTGCGCCACTTTTAGCTGACTTTTTCCTTTACTCGTACGCGGCCAAGTTTTTACAAGAGCTTACACAAAGAAAAACAAAACATTTAGCACAGTCCAATAATTTCAGCTTCCGCTACAAAGACGATGTAATTTCTCTTAAAACTCTTAAATTTAAGGAATATTTACATCAGATCTATCCCAATGAGCTTGAAATTAAAGAAACAATTGATACACCTACTTCAGCTTCGTACCTGGATCTTTTGCTGTATATTGACGAAGATGGACGTTTGAAATCTAAGCTATACGACAGGCGTGATGCTTTTAATTTCCCAATTGTGAACTTTCCCTTTCTTAGCAGCAATATACCTACCTCTCCAGCCTATGGAGTGTGCAGTTGATTTGTTATTGTCGAGCGTGTAGTATGTATAGTGATTTTTTTCACAGAGCATAAACACTGTCCAAAAAGCTGCTTATCAATCGATGTTAATTTCATCCATCAAGAAAATCTATGGCCGTCCCCATAGCATCATTTAAAGATATGACGTGTCAGTATCCTAAACGAAAGCGGACATTTACAGCTTCTCGGATTTACTACCGATTTTGACATTTGCCTAGACTGCCGTTAACAGAGTAGGACGTGTTACCCTTGAGCACCTGATGTCACTCCCAGTTTCACAGGAATTCACACTCTGAGTGCCTTGGTTTTGAATGTTGTTATTTCTATTTCTCTGTTTTGAATCTGTTTAACGTCACTGTTTTCGGTGTCTAACGTCATTGTTTTCGGTGTCTAACGTCATTCTTTTCTCTGTCTTCGTTTTGGCCATGTCTTTGAACTTCGATTTTTGTAAATTCCACTTCTTTGTTCCTTCGGTATTCTACTGCCGTTTTATCAGTTTCCTGAAACAGTAATACATTTTATTATGTCGCCCCAGACGTAGTCGGGGTTACATATTGTTATTGTTCTATTCTTTTTTTTCCTTGTTATTAATGTTTGTTATCATAATTATTGTTCCTCCAAAAATTCTTGTCCGAACTATTTTGAGAGTATGGTTTGATGTAATCAAATGAAACTTGGTAGTTAGATCATCATAACGCAGAGTACAGGCTAGGAAAAAATCAAAATGGCCGATATTTCCAAGACGGCCGCCAAAATTCGTCAAAATTTCAACGTTGCCCGATTTCAGCGAAAATTAATTTCTATGTAGATTTAGACGCTGCCAACAAGATGGAAGCATCGAATGTGCTGCCAGGGGTGACATCTGCTATTGCTATTGCAAATCTAGTTATCATTGTTTATTCTGTCTTATGTGAACTTGCCCGAAGCGGAGACTGCTATACCTACAGCTCCCAGACTTTATGGGATACTAGCCATATATGTTTAAATGTGCAATCAATTTTTCAAATGGGGTTAGTTAAGGGTAAAAACCCGAATTTTGGTAAACTTGTCCGGAAAAGATCTCAAATACCATCACATCTAAAGTTTGAAACTTCACAAGATGTTATCCCAATATGTCCAAATATGCAATGAAAACAATAGGAGTTAAGTGCACATCAGGGGCAAAAAGAAAGGGGATAACTATAAAATTACTATGAGAATCCTATGGGGAAATGATCAGTATTAGCTGCATGAAACCTTAAAGTTAGATTGTAAGTCATATAACATTAAGATATTAAGCATTTAGAATTTCATGATAGATACCGTTGCCATGGAAACCATAAAAAAAAATTTAAAAAAACTTATTATTTTTTTATCAGCATTATGTATAAACTACTTTATAAGGGAACCCCTGTCAAATTTATTCTAATGGATGTTGGAGTTCGTGTGAGAGACGTTTGTGGTTCGCATTGTGGATACAGTTATAACTAGTTATGCTTCAATCTTTTTGTTCTCGTCCACTGAACCTCTCAGAGAAAATTATAACTAGAGATTTGAAATATTAATTTTTATGATGAAACATATATCAAGATGTGAAATTTATAGACATTTTTCAAAGGGTCCATTACAGGTACATTTTGGGATGAAACAGGGTGTGAGGTCCTCTATAGTAACCCTGTGGGAAAACACATCTTGAATGTTTTTTTACTCTATGGTCACTGTATCTCAAAAACTATTGTCACTAGTTCGATGAAACTTCGTAGGAAGGTTTTTTTCCATCTGAGATATAGTTTTACATCTTTGAAAACTTCAGTTTAACATTTCGTTGTCAAAAAACCATACCAAAACATTTAGAGAAAATAAATCCTATTTTTGTTAGCAATTATATTTTGATTACAGCTATATGTAAAAAGGAGATTAAAAGGGGAACCTCTGCCATAAATCTTATAAGGGTCTTCACAATACCTAGATATCCGATATGGGAGTGCGTTTGGAAGACATTTTGAAACTTTGTAGGATGTTAGTTTTTCAGATGTGCAATCAGCTTAGTTTTTTTCACATTGAGGTCATTTTAAGATACATTAGGAGTGGTCAAAAAGGGGTCAGGGTTTAAAAAACCCAACTTTTGGTGAACTTGTCTGAAGCATATCTCTAAAACTATTAGACCTAAAGCTTTGGAACTTAATAGGATGTTAGCCCTCAATGTCTATATGTGCACCTAACACATTTTTCAAAAAACATTTATTTAGGTCACATGTGAGGATTCAAAAGGGGAAAGGCTTATATAAATTACCATAAAATGACATTATTATATCTCAGACACTATTAGTCGCATGAATCCTGATAACAAGTTAGAAAGTCATATAACACCAAGTTTTAAAGCATTTAGAATATCTGAGGAGTTACAGTTGCCATGGAAATTATACCAAAATTAAACATTTTGAGAAAAAAACATTTCTGCAAGTTATGTTTGTATCAGCATTATGTATAAACTACTTTATAAGGGTAACCCCTGCTCTAATTCTTTTACAAAGGCGATTTCGTAATGCTAAAAAAATTATATGGAAGTTTGTTTTGGAGACTTTTTGTGTTTTACTATGCGAACATAGTTCTAACTTTCTAGTGATCTGCTTTCTTTCTTTATTCGGGTCGAAAAGAATTTGTCCGAAGCAGATCTTAGAAACCATAAGACTTTCTTTTTAATTTTGAAGGATGTTAGCTCTCATATTTAAACTTGCAATCAACCAAGATTTTCCAAAGGAGGGGTTGTTAAAGGTACATCTTGGGGCTTTAAAAGGTTTTTGGGTCTTCTGTAATAACTCAGTTGGAAAAACATTTTGAAATTTTTTAACTATTTTCAACTATATCTAAAAAAACTATTATCACTAGCTTCACAATACTTCATTTGAAAGAGGTGTGTTATGTACGAATAAGTTTTAAAGCATTGGCAATTAAAGTGACTATTATTGCGATAGAAACTATAAATATTATTTTCCAAAAACAGCGCATCAATGGAATATTTGGGGACTTAAAAGCGATGGGGTCTCCGATAGTAACGCTTCAGATTTTTTTAATAACATATTTCCTGCAGCAAGATGCGTTCTGAGTTCAGCAATATGTATGAACAAGATTATAAGGGAAACCCCTGCCCACATCTTTGTTTTGAAAAATAGTATTAAAATGCTAAGAAATCTCATATGGAAGTTCTTTTATTGAGACTTTTGTGTTTCGCTCTGCAAACACATATATGACTTGTTATTGTTGTTATACACAGAAATTATCATTTATATTATTTGATAATTTATTTTGAAATATATATCATAAATATACAAAGGTATAAGTATTGAAATAAACCTTTTTGGACTGATGGTTCGGTTCTCAATTACATTAGAATAAAGGTTTAGCATGCACGTTGCATATAGAAACATTGAATTATTAACATTTGAAACATTGTAGCTCTAGGATGTAATACTATCGAAATCACATGCCAACTGACAAATTTTATCATTCCTATTTCAGTGAAACAAAAAACTGCATTTAAATTTTAATGTTTCAAATATACTGTTATTAAACGGCCAAATACCAAAACTGCAGTATATAATAGTTCCCAGATGTCCATAGCACTTATTTCTTCATATACAATGCTGTTAAGTTATTGTAACTTTTCAAATAATCTGTTTCCGATCAAGCATCGAAGTGCACGACGACCTCGTGATACCCAATGAGACTTACAGTCTATAAGGAGGGGCATGAAATTCAGTGGCAAGAAAACAAATGTACACTGAAATTTTGATGTATTAGTTCTGGACAGCTTAACGCTCTTCAGTGGTGATTAAAATTAAAATGTGGAAATTCCACTGTTTTATCAAATAATTTTATTTCCTATCTTTATGTCATGAAGACAATTCTTTGAGATATTAATATTTTAGGTGGCAAGCAATTTAGTCCACAACTATTTTATAATATATTTCAAATTAAGAAAATAATTTGAAAACGAAAGAGTGTCTCCCTTTTACATAACTCTGACATAACTGAATTTGGTCTTTCAAGAAGATTCTATTGGTTTCTTGTTTTCCGTCATCTTTTGCAAATCTCTCGGTATTTAATCTGATAAAGAACGACAGTAGAACTCCGAAAGAATGATGGGATTGGTTATTAAAAAATCAAAGTCCAGAGACATAGAAAAAAAATACAGTCAAACAATACGGGACTTTCGAGATAGGAACTCTCGTGTAATTGAAGGTGGAAACGGTCGCCTCAAATACCAGTATGAAGGAATGACTGGATTCCTGGCCTATTGAAATGAATATATATCATCTAAAAAATAAAATATTTATGAAATTGAAGTGTATACTTATAATATTTCTTACATGACAATTCTTTGATGAAAATTCAATTGACGAAAACAATTAACCAGAAGCGCTACAATAGATTAAATATAAAATTTCCCTTAGCTCAACAGTGTTCATTTATTAATGATTCCCTCCCAATGTATTGATGTATTGATTTTTTCGTATAATATTAAATTTGTTTCCGGGGATACACGATTCAAAAGTCCCCTATTACATTAGATAGTCATAAAACACAGAAAAAACACAACACCCAAATCAAAGGCACCAGATATGATCTAAACTGAAGAGACATAAGTTGTCGAAATGATCATCCACAGAAACTAATTTTGCAATGACTTCAGTATTAAGTATTCTGCAGTGTAAGTCATTCACTGTATTAATTAAATAGCATCGTAGAGAACTCGCAAATGGTTTTGGTAAAGTTGACATATTAAGGTAATAATATGTGCTTTAATTGAGGCGGTCTTGTAAAGTGTGACTTTTACAAAATACAGAATCTAGTAAGTTTTAGTTTTGGTCTTTACAGTGTAGATATATTTCAAATATAGAAGGTAAAAAAAATCAAAACATATAAAAGTTCATAAAGTAACAAACAACCTGTAGGATGAAAAGAAATGCCAAATTCAGCTTCCAAAAGGGCTTTGCATGATGGCGGCATCTTAACTTTAGTACAGTAACAAAGAAAATTTCATTTTAAAAATCTGTATAAAGCCAGGAACATTGCGGTCTACAATATTCCGCTGAGTTTCCACCTGCTTCGTCTTTTTGCTTCTTGGACGTTGGCTATCGACAAGTTCGGTATTTTTT
>MJUU01062692.1:26983-45758 GCA_002080025.1 Modiolus philippinarum
CCCCCCCCCCCCATTTACTAACTCTTTGTGATAGTGTACTGTTAAAATCATAAATACGACTTACGTCAGTGTTAAATATGATGCTGGCTGAAAGAAACTAGATCTTAAAACTTATAACTCATTGTCAATTAATGGTGTTGTTCATTTTCTATGACTTTGTTATAGACCAATCTTCCAGGTGTAATGACACGTGCACCACTATTTATCGAACCGAAATACAAATACAAAAGTAAAGAATATTAAATATACAATGTATTCTATACAAATCAGCATGGATAAAACGCTTGATACTATTTTACGTCAGATTAAACTTTCCAAATTTACAATTATTCTAGCAAATAGTCTAACATTTACCAATTTTCTATGTTCGGTGGTGAAGTATCAACTGCTTAGGTACATTAAAACTATGTTTTGTCTCACAGCAATAGATCTCTCTATAATTGATTGGCTTAGGGACCGACCATTTAACCTGAAAAGGGGGGTGTTATGGTTTTTTTTCCACGTGTATCAACAAAATTTTTTTTTTTCAAAAATAACATTATTTTTGGGGCAGAAAACCTCCTTCAGAATTTTTTTTTTCATCATTTTGGCAGCCAAAATATTTTTTTCACATTAAATCGGAATCAAAATATATTTTTTAGAAAAAACCATAGCCCCCCCAAAGTTAAATGGTTGGTCCCTTAGGATGAAATGGAATAAAAAACATCAACAATATATCTGAACATTTTTAAAGCAATTTCGTAAGTCAAAATTCCACATATGTCAGTCATAAAACTTTCACATGAAATCATTGGGAACGGCATATTCCACAGATATACTGTTAGTGTTTTTGACTACATGAAAGCTCATTTTTGATTAGTAACTCTGCTTATTTCGTATGTTTGGCTTATGCTTAAAACTAGAGTGACGAACACCACACTAAACCATTCAATGCTTACTTGATCACTAATACATACCTGGGAAAAGAGAAGTAACTCAGATTAACAAATTATATAAAAGACTATAACTTTCAACCCAACATAAATAAATGAATCTATCTAAATTTTTTCCAATACAAATATTCTTCTTAATGAATTTCTGGTTTCTCTCATACCATACCAAATATTGGCGAATGCTTATTGACTAGGTTGACGGCACGTAGACATAAAAACTGAAAAAGGAACTTACATTTATCCAACGCTTAGTCTGTAACAATAAAATATCTGGGAAAAGAGAAGTTACTGATATTTACAAAAATATGCGACCAGATAACTAGTCCAATATATAGCATTATGTGTGTCTTGTCTGTTTTCTAGTTAGTTTACTTTATGTCTATAGGAGTCTAGGATGGTGTTTATTTCGCTGAACTTGATTACTCTTTTTTTAGGGGCCGACTCCTACCTGTCGTTGGATGTGGGGTTTCCTCACCGTTTATTGAAGATCTTATGGTGGCTTAATTTGAGTTGTTTGGATTGTTGTCTCTTTGATACATTCCCCGTTACCCTTTTTTTCTAATTTTCCGAAGTATTATACAAAACACAAATATTCAAACTTGTTATTGTATACCTGAAATCTATTATTCTAAACATCATATGCCTCTAGACCAACTAATTAGAAATGCTCTTCTACAGGTCTCTGTGACTTAATTTCTTTTTTATCCATGATTTGATGCTAACTAAAAGAAACTAGTTCTAGAAGCTGGTAATTCAGTATAATGCCAGCTAAAAGAACCAGAGACCTTCAGAATTGCTACAATTATGTTCCTCCTCTTTGAAGTTGTAACAGATTAAATTCCACTTGTAATGACATGTATACCACTGTTGATGAAACCGAATTCTTAAATGCAAATTAAAAAGTTTTGAACGAGAGTCATAAAAGTCAACATGAGTATTACGTCCCTCTTGATAATGCTTCATTTCAACTTTCCAAGTAAGCAATTAAACCAGCAAATGATCTAACATAAATCAATCTGTATTTAACGCAAGTGCTGCAGGTGATGGATTCTGATTCAAGAAAGATCTAGTGCTATGGGTCAACAACATTCAAACCATGTCAGTCCTCATAGCAATAGAACCCTCTTCAATTGATTTGGTTTGTCTGAAATCATAAAATATAATAAGCAGATATTCTAATATGGTGAATAGCATAAGTATAAATTGAATAAATAACTGCACACGTTAGCGCTTGAAGAAAAGATGAAATTCTGTTAATGATACATAATGCTGCTAATTCTGATCCATACACAGATTAAGTATACGAAAAGATCAGATTAGTATCTTTCATTTACCATTAGCATGAAAAAAACGATTTCAACAAAAGAAAGAGATTTTTTTAAACAGTAATGAAAGACGGTTAATATTAACGAAAATATCGGACACTAAACCATGTATTCTGAAAAAGCTTGAATAGATTGCTTCATTAATAACAACAATATATAAAAACGATATTTACGATAATAATTATATTGCAGACACACTGTAGGCCTACATAGCTGGATGATTCTCTGGACTATTTTGTCGCCTAGTCTAGGGCTATATCTGAAATGAAAATAATCAAGCCTGCCGCTGTCATTATATTCAAATCGCAATAAATCAGAACCATGCAAATCGTGCAAAACTTGAAGTAACTCATATTTTCAAAGCATACGGATATTCGGATATATAGCCTCTATTTTTTAAAGATCATGATTTAGAAGATCATTTGTTTTGAAAAATCTCGATAGTTTGCCTCACTAATGAAACCAATATATAAACAAATATATTGTCAATATTTCTACGTATATTTATAAATATACTGAAGACAAACGCAAGGCCTACATTGTTATGCAAGTATTTATAGCAAGACTAGGCAGACGCCTTGTAGACATACAGTAAACATTTTGTAAGCTTAATCAGTTAGCTTTTTATTTTCCCGCAATGTCTATTTTGCAGTGAGGGGCCTACACACACGATAATTCTGATACTTTACTAACCGGGGCTTTTTTGTGTGTTTATGTTTACAAAATTATGCCAATCTGTTATGATGTTGATTTGAAATAATACAACGTATAAAGGAAGTCCTCCTCTTTAAAGTTGTAAAAGATCAATTTTCACTTGTGATGACATGTATACCACTGCTTATCAAACCGAATTCTAAAATCCAAATGCAAAATATTTGAACATTAGATTTAGAGTCATACAAGTCAGCATGGGTATTACGTCCCTCTTTTTAACGCTTCATATCAACTTTCCAAATTTGCAATTATCCTAGCGAAAGGTCTAACATAAATCAAGCTGTATTTCACACAAGTATTGTAGATGTAGGACTATGATTCAAGACAGATCTAGTGCTATGGGCCAACAAGATTAAAACCATGTTAGTCCTCACAGCAATATAGAACCCTCTTCAATGGATTTGGTTTGTCTGAAATCATAAAACATAAGGAACAGATTTTCTAAATATGGTGAATAGCATAAGTATAAATTGAATAAATGACTGCATATATTAGCGTTTGATGACATCAGGAAATTTTCTTTATGGTTAGTAATGCTACTAATTCTGATCTATTCATGGATTAAGTATACGAAAAGATCCGATTAGTATCTTTCATTTCCCATAAGAACTCAAGAACAGAGATTTTTTACAAACAATAATGAAAGACGATCATGATTAACTTAAATATCGGACACAAAACCTTGTGTTCTGAAAAAGCTTGAATAGTTTGCTCCATTAATAATAACAACATATAACCTTAGATATTTACGATGATACCTATATTGCAGACCAACTGAAGGCCTACATTCTTGGATGATGTTGTAGTCTACTTTGTCGCCTAGTCTAGGATTACACAAAAATACTAGGACTATATCAGAAATAAAAAAAATATGAAAGCAAGCAAGTCCGTGGCCTTTAATTACATTTTAATTGCAATAATTCGGAACCATACAAAACGAGCGAAACTTGAAGTGACTGACAATTACAAAGCATACGGAAATACAGATATATAGCTTCTATGACTTAAAACGATCATATCTTTTTGACAAGATCATGTGTTCTGAAAAATCTCGATAGTTTGCTTAACTTATGAAACCAATATATAAAGAAACATATTATCGATATTGATCGTGTTATTATAACTATACTGAAGACAAACACAAAGCCTACATTGTTTCGCAAGTGCTTATAGATAGACTAGGCGGACGCCTTGTAGACATGAAGCCTACATTAAACCATACAATGCATACTTTGACACAGCAACATATATATGGCAAAAAGAGAATTAATTCAGATTAACAAATCATATAAAAGATTATAACTTTCAGCCCAACATAAATAAACAAATCTTCCTAATTTTTTTCTAATACAAATATTCTTGATAACGAATTTCTGGTTTTTCTCATACCATACCAAACGTTTGCTAATGCTTAAAGACAAAGTTGGCGGAAAGTAAACATAAAAACTAAAAGGAGCTTTGCGATCATTTCATTTATCTATCGCTTATTCCGCCACAATAAAATATCTTGGAAGAGAAGTCACTGATATTTACAACAATATGTGAACTGACAAATACGGATAAATACATGTATCTTCGACACGAACATAAACCTTCTTTCCTAAGCATCATACAAAATACAAATATTCTTGTTTTTATATATACCTGAGTTCTATCATTCTAAACATCATGTGCCTCCTAGATCAATGCATTAGAAATTCTTCTTCCACTGGACTCTGTGACTTAATTTCTTTATTATCCATTATGAACAAAAAAGTTAGCACTTTTTATCATATTTGATTTGATGTTTACTGAAGGAAACTAGTTCTAAAAGCTGGAAATTCAGTATTAATGCCAGTTGGAAGAACCACAGACCTTCAGAATCACTGCTACAATTGTGTTCCTCCTCTTTGAAGTTGCAATAGATCAATCTTTCAGTTGTATTGAGTTCATATATATCGCTGTTTATCAAACCGAATTCTAAAATGCAAATGCAAAAGTTTTGAACATTAAATTAAGAGTCATACAAGTCAGCATGGTCTTGACAACGCTTCATATCAACTTTCCAAATTTGCAAATATTATAGCGAAAGGTCTAACATAAACCAATCTGTATTTAATTCAAGTGTTGTAGGTGATAGATTCTGATCCAAGAAAGATCTAGTGCTATGGGCCAACATCATTTAAGCAATGTTTGTCCTCACAGCAATAGAATCCTCTTCAATTGATCTGCTATGTCTGAAATCATAAAGGCATAATGAACAGCTTTTTCTACTATGATGATAATATTAGTATAAATATAAATTGTTCAAGTATACCAGTACATAACTGATGTGTTGGTGTTTTCCTTTTCTTTTCTTATTTTTTTTTTCCTTTTCTTTTTTAGTTGAAATGTTAAGAAAAGTTATCATTTTTTAAGAATTATTCAAGTTACATCCTTGAGAATTAAGATAAATTTTATATATTGCTAGTCCCTGTATTGAACTTTTCAAAACAAAAGAAAAATGGGGGTTACGGAAATTATTCTGTTATTATTTCACAAGATCAAAATTTTGCAGCGATTTCTTTGTGAAATATTTTTTGAAATTAACTACCTTGTTTAAATTTCTATTACAAAGAATTTTACAGTACAAATACTATCCTGAATTTTTCGTCTAATTTGAATGCTAGACTAAAAGAAATGGGTCTATTGTTTATGTTTTAAGCGAAATATTTTGAAGAATTGTCCAACTTGTAAAATGTTTGTAAATTTCTTAAATAAAAAAATACCTTTTAAAGCCATGAAAAATGAAATCAAAATGGCGGAATACTACCGAACCACCTTAATGATTAGAAATGCTGCTCATTCTGCATCCATGGGTTAAATATACGAAAAGATCGGATGAGCATATTTTATTTACAATTCAGCGGGAACGCCACGATGACAGGAGAGTTCAAATCTAATTGCACAAAAAAAGGGGGAGACAATATAGGTGGCAGCGCTGTTTACAATGAAACAAAACTGACTCGTAATACCTGACGTTGACATTCTCTGTTTGCATTCGCTTCTAAACAATAAATATTTTATTTCGTCATTAAAGTAACGTAAATATTAATAATGATCGTGACTGATAACTTTATACGTTCTATAATCCAGCAGGTGACAAGAAATAAAGTTTCAAAGTCGGTACGCAAATGTTGTCAAAATACCGCGGGAAATTCCAGGGTCTTAAAATAACTGACACATTCCCATCCTACGGCCCTTCATTGGTTGATATATTTATCAAACGTCAAAAGATAGTCGGGGAAGCCGTCTATTTTAAGGACTTCCCGTCGGGGCTTTGCGGTATTTACAAAAAATCATCTGAAACTGGGACCATGTTTGTCCCTTTTTGAGATTTTTTTCGCTGAAAATGCTCCTGTTTGGCATTGTTTTAGGCCAAAAATATTAAGATTGTGTTGTTTGAATACAGAATATGCTTGAAGAACAGTGTAAACAGCAAACCTGAAGCAATTTTAACCGAGAAGTCCACTAATCGTCTGTGTCAAACATGAATATTACCATGCAGTTCACAGATTTAAGCACATGTCCCGAGAAAATCAAACAGGTTCATCCTACTGTTTCTTAAAAAAGAAGACTAGAATGTATATTTCCTTCTGCAATTCATTAAAATATGGCTGAAACGTTTTTGTGGTATCAGTGTGGAACAGTGTTTGGACACCCACCCCCTTTTGTTGGTCATTTACATGCAGTGTCAATAGGATATACTGAGAAGGAACTATTCATTCATGTTAAAGGGGTAAGTCATTTTTATACTTGATAATTTTTAGCTTAAGAATTTAATGGCAACAATTCTGTTCTGTTTGTTTATAAAATAATAATAAGAATGAATGGAATACACATGCAACCTCAACTCAGAGACCTATTTACATGTGTTAAATGTCTCTGCTTAACTCTAGGACAAATATTAGTCCCAGCTTAACTTGAAACAGTAAAGATGGTCCCTTGAAGGGTGCATAGACACTTTCAGATATTTTGGAACAGTCTTTAGCCTACTTGATACAGATATAGAGATTTCATATACTGCTACATTGTTAGAAATGTATAGCTTTATATATAGATATAAAAATATGAATAAAAAGATCAACCATCTTACCCTTTTAGTATGCTAATTTATTCTTAAATGTACAAAAAAATTAATGATAGTCCCATGAGCTTCCATTTGACAGTGTTCAGAAGAATGTAGAGCTTGAATAGAATGCAACATTATAGGCATAATATATTAAAAGTTACCCAGTTTGCTCCAAATATGGAAATGCTTGGCTTATTATAAGGTTGAATAGAAATTCACTGAGCTATTAAACTATTCCAAACAGAAAGACTGAAATATTGACACCATCACTTTATGAATCAAAATTTTCATTTACTTTGCCAATTTTTATAGTTAATTATTTCAGGTTTTGAAATTTGAAATTGTCCTTTTTACTAAAATTTCATATCATTTATGTAATTTAAGAAAAAACATGGACCGTGTGTTGAAATGAAAAATAATAAATTTCAAATTAACTTTTAAAGATCAAGTTGATTTATTTTTTTATTTTTAGGAAATTTCTGCCTTGAGTCAACATATAGCTTCAAGATGAAATTTAATAATTTTAAGTTCAACATTATGTTATCAAGCAAAAAAGTGAAATGCAAATTTTGTGTCATATTTTTATTATGATTAGTTATCATATCTTTTGCATTTATGTATTCCCATTATTTTCATAGTATATTCTTATTAGATCTTCCAACTTATAAAATGTATGTCTAATTTTGAGTGTGACTTGGGACTAATATATTTTCAGGTGTTAAACAGTTTGGAATTACACGTCTCTGGTTACACAAATCAAATTATTATTGACATGAATCAGTAAGTGATACATTCAGAGACATTGAAATACACATCAAATTTACATTAGCTTACATACATCCATTTGATTGTTATTGGCAAATTGAAAATTGTTTTATTTAAAGTAAGTAAATATTTAGATTTATGTGTATATTACATCTACACATCTCAGTCTTAACTATTTAATTTGTATGTTAATGACCAGTTACATTGTTTTCCTACCTACCGTTGATTTATTTTGCCAAAAATTGAAAATAACATTTTGGTCATTTATTTGAAATGTAAAAAAAAATATTAAATTCAACTACATTGAAAAATTGTCACATTAAAAATGTTGAATAAAACCTTGATTGCCCTAAAAGGAGTGCCAGGTCCCCCTTAAGTAAATTTAAGGCTTGTCATTCGGGAGATTTTCTTTGTCATCTCTTTATCCTTAACTTTATGATATTGTCAGAGGCCTTCCGAATGAACACATGACGATTCCTTCATACCGAGTCAGAAAGAACTGACACAACTGCATCCTACAGAGTAAATGCGTTTATAAATGGGATAAATAGAATTCTTCATATAATATCCACAAAATGTACGCTTCAAAATACCGTCGGTCATCTTCAAAAAAGAATGTGTCACACATTTTTGCAGTGGCATCGAACTCTCGACATAACAAGTCATCGCTACTTTAACGTTTTATATGGATTTCCGCTTCAAATAGATAAATTTCACGCCACGATAAGGTAAAACATTTTGTACTGACCATATACGCATTACGCTTTCATCGATATATTGTCAACTAAACTGTAGAACACGCATTTTCTGACTCGATGTACGATTTCTAAAAATGGCACCATTTCGGCTGAAAAATCACGTGACCTGTGACATTGACATCAAAGGCGGAGGTAGAAAAATCAATCGTGGGGTTCCCACTGCATTAACATGAAAAACAATTACATGTAAAGAACAAGTTTTTTTACCACTAATGATGAAAGTCGAATATAATTAATTTAAATATCGGACATAAGACCATGTTATCTGAAAAAAGCTTGAAAAAATTGCTTCATTGATAATACCAACATATAAAAAAATATTAACGATAATAGCTATATTGCAGACCAACTGAAGGCCTACATTGTTTGATAATGGTCTGGTCTATTTTGAGGCCTAGTCTATATATAATTAGCACTATATCAGAAATGAAAAAAATAAAAACAAGCCTGCGCCCGTTTTTGCATTCTAATTGACACTAAATCCGTAACAAAACGTGCGAAATTTGAAGAAACTCACATTTACAAAGCAAATGGAAAAACAGATATATAGCTTCTATGACTTAAAACGATCATAATTTACAAGTCCATGTGTTCTTTAAAATCTCGATATTTTGCCTAACTAATGACATCAACATATAAACAAACAATTAATTGATATGTATCGTTTGTATATAACTAAACTGAAGACAAAGGGCATTCATTGTTTGGCTAATGCTTACAACTTGACTAGGCTGACGCCTAGTAGACATAAAAACTATATTAAACCTGGACAGAATAACATAAGTGGGAAAAGAGTACTAAATTATAACTTCCAGTCAAACATTTAATAAAATAACCTGCCTAATTTTTTTTCCAATTTAAATCTTCTTGTCAATGAATTCCTAGTTTATCTCATACCATACCAAACATTTGCTAATGCTCATTGACCAGGTTGATGCCAAGTAGACATAGAAACTAAAAAAAAGAGCTTTGCGATCATAATTACATTTATCCAACGCTTACTTATGTTGGAAAAATGAGGTAATCAAAAATTTGGGACAATGCAAAACGTTCTTGCCCAACATAAGTATTTCATCATACAAAATACAAATACTTTCGTTAATGTGTACGTGAATTCTCTCATTCGAAAAATCGTGTGCCTTTCGACAAATTCATCAGAAATTCTTTCATGAACAAAAGTAAAAATTTCATTTTATATTTGATTTGATGCTTCCTGAAAGAAACTAGTTCTAAAAGCTTACAATTTAATATTAATGCCAGCTAAAAGAACCAGTGACCTTCAGAACCATTGCTACAGTTGTATTCCTCTTCTTTGATGTTACTGTTTATCACATTTTCAGTGAAAATGACAAGTATAGCACTATTTATCTAACAGAATACCAAACTGCAAATTCTGATTCAAAAAAGAGCTAGTGCTATTGGTCTAAACCATTAAAACCATGTTTCTCCTCACAGCAATAGGACCCTCTCGAATTGACTTGCTGTGTTTAAGATATCAACAAAAATTTGAACGTTTAATAGCCAATTCATAAGTCAAAATAAATACAGATATCAGTCACAAACACTTCCACATGAAATCATAAAGAACAGCTTTTCTGGTGTGATCAATTGTACAGGTATACTGTTCGTGTTTTGGACCCACATAAAAGTTTTTAAGTGTTTATTTCGTAACAGAAAAACAAATATTCTTGTTAATGTAGACCTGATTTCTCTCTGTGTGCCTCTAAGACAAATTTACCTAAAAGTTTTACTGTGAAAGTACTTTGTTCGTGGGGTCCCAATTTCATGGATTTCGTGGTTGGCTCAAACCACGAAATTAAGTTCCCAACGAAATGCGATTTTTCCATAGAGTTTTAATGTATGGAATTTGAAACCACGAATTAAAGTACCCACGAAATAGTGATATTTATGAAAACCACGAAAAGTGATGTCCACGAATAAAAGTACTTCCACAGTATTCTACACTACTCTGTTGCAGTCTTCTTTTTACCATAAAGCATTTCGTGTTTGGTTTGGTGCACACTGAAAGAAACTAGTTCTAAGAGTATGGATTGCAGTAATATTGGCAACTTAAAGAATTAGAGAACTTCAGAATCATTGTTACAATTGTGTCCCTCCTCTTTGAAGTTGATGTTAACCAATCTTTCATTTGTATTCCAGGTATACCAAAATTTATCAACCAGAATTCCGAAATGGGAATGCAAAAGTTACAAGTCGTGCCAAAGGTCTATCATTAATTTGCTGCGTCTAAAATGAAATACAATGAACACATCAACATGTATTTCACCATTTTACAGCAATTCAGAGAGTCAAAATAAATACACTTGTCAGTCATTAAGACGTTAACATGAAAACATTGGGAACATGTTTTCTTACAATTATTTTGTTATTGATTTTGACCACATGAAAACTCATTTTTTTTTTATTTAGTAAACATACACAAGTTAAGTATGAAACATCGGATCACAATCATTGTTCATTGCCCATTAATATGGAAAAAAATTACAACTAAAGCTATTTTTTTCAAACAAATAACACTAAAACACAACTGTGACTAACTCATAAATATCGGGCACTAGTCCAAATGCTTTGGAAAAAGCCTGAATAGTTGGCCTCACTAATAACTTGGACAAATAAACAAAGTTATTACTAGTATCGATATGTATCGTGTATATATATAAATATAATAAAGACAAACGGAAGGCCTACATTGCTGGTTTATGCTTATAGGCTAGACTGATACCTAGCAGACATAAAAACTAAAACGAGTTTTGCGACTACTGTTACATTCATTCATCAATATGTCACAATAAAATGCGTCGGAAAATAGAAGTAACTTCGATTTATAAAATAATTACAACATTATAATTTCAAGCCCAACATAAAATATTTTTTATACAAATATCCTTGTTAATTTATACAGGATTTTTTTCATTCTAAACATTATCTAATCCTTAGAGTATAGACTGACGCCTTGTATACATAAAAAATTAAAGAAATTTGGCGATCATTATAAGATCTTACTCTGTCACAATAAAATACTTTGCAAAATGGAAGAAAATAATATTTCTAAAAATTACGGCCATAAAAATAAATATGAATAACTTCCAACAAAAACTAATTTTCCTAAAGTTTTATTAGTGCAACGGCGAAACCAAAAGAGTTCACGATTTTAATGTACCCAACCACTATATGGCAAAATATTCTTCAAAACTATGATTTAATCTGGACTTGCAACCAAAACATGCCTTAAGGGATACGATACAGTAATGATCCTGAACTGATTTTTTCGTGAAATTTTGAAATAAAGTCAATTTGAACATGCTCTTTCCAAACTGCAAAGAAAAGTATACCTTCATGATTTCGTTTTCGAGATTAACTGCGATTGAAAATTGCCCTTTTTCCAAAAATTATTGTAAAAATTGGATTTTTACAGGAATTTTTAAAATGTTATAACTTTAAAACTAATTAAGCTAATTGCTTCCGGTTTTTTGCTACAGTTTCATGAGATATTTCGGAAGAAGGTAAGTAAAAAATTTTAAACAAAATTTCAAAACAAAACAAAACTTTTGAAATCAAAGCCGGAGTTCCACAAGGATCCATTCTTGGACCTATCCTATTCCTTATTTTTATAAACGATATTGTTAAAGATATTTCCTGTAATATTAAATTATTTGCAGACGACACTACCTTGTACATAGTTGTTGAGGATGAATATAATTCTGCAGAACTTTTAAACTGTGATATTGATAAAATTCATCAGTGGTCAGAACAGTGGCTTGTTAGATTTAATGCACAAAATAATGAAGCACTAACAATACGAGGGTTGTCCCAAAAGTTTTAGGACAAGTACTAATAAAAACAAAAACAACGTCTTATGTCTATCTTTTTCTGGTATTTGCAATCTACAACGAAAATCTACATACTATAAATATATGTTACCCCGTAATTTTTCTTTTGATATGGAAATAATGACTTCATATTTGAAACAGAGAAAGGGACCCGGAGCTTAACAAAAATACCTTGTAACGCGCATAATGCCGTTTTTAAATTTGTCATGTTTTCTAAAAAAAAATCCCGCAAAAATGTCCCGATAATTATACTATGGCGTAGATAAAAGTAATGACTTTACACCTGCCAAATTTCAAAAATTTATGTCTTGATATGGCAGACATGTCGGGCTTCGAACACCGTAAGACCGGAACAGCATTTCTGAAAGATGAAACGTTTTTGGCAAATGTGGAGCAGAGAGCAGTTATAAAGTTTTACGGAGACTGTCCTAAAACTTTAGGGACAACCCTCGTATCTAAAAAGTTTCTAAAGCCGCACCACCCCCTATTTATATGAATGGCGAGTTAATTAAGGAATTAGAAAACCACAAACATTTAGGTCTTATTTTTCAAGAAGACGGCAATTGGACAAGCCATGTAGAATATATTCCAGAAAAAGTTACTCCTCGTTTAAACTTAATGCGTAGTCTTAAATTTAAAATTAACAGACTCCGGTTACAAACTATTTATTTCAGTTTCATTCGTCCAATCTTAGATTATAGTGATTGTATATGGGATAATGTACCAAACTATCTTAAAGACAAGGTCGAATCTATTCAACTTGAAGCTGCTAGGGTAGTTACTGGCGCTACGAAACTATGCTCAAAAATCAAACTTTATGAAGACACCGGATGGGGCCCTCTGACAGGGCGAAGAAGGAAACATAAACTTATCAAATTCCATGGCATGTTCCATCATCATACTCCTGAATATCTTAGTAATATCGTTCCTCAGCAACTATCCCAAATCCTAGCTATAATACTAGACGATCTAACAATACTCAAACTGTTCACTGTAGAACCACCTACTATAAGAATTCCTTCCTTCCATCAGTTGTCGCTGAATGGAACTCAATCCCAGATCATGTAGAATTTAATTCGTCTAAATCATCATTCAAAACGTATCTAGACTCGTCCGTTAGAAAAATACCAAAACATTTTAATTGTGGTACAAGGAAAGGCCAAGTTCTTCATGCCAGACTCCGATTGAACTGTAGCAGTCTCAACGATCATCTTTTCTCAAAAAATTTGACTCATTCTAGACTTTGTACATGCGGGCAAGTAGAAAACACAAAACTTTATCTTTTCGAGTGCAAAAATTATGAACATGTCCGAGAATGTACAATACAAACTCTAGGTCATACTATAAATTTGAAAACTCTACTCTTTGGCAGTGAACTATTGACCTATGATGAAAATAAAAATATATTTCACACTGTTCAGTCCTACATCATTGAGAGCGGGAGATTTGGCTAATAAATGATCTTCTTTTTCAATTTGGTAATTGAGTAGACGAAAATGGCGGGACGATCCTTAGTACCGTAATATTATTATATATTATATTCAATGTTTGTTTAACTTAGACTTGTCTCACATTCTGTTGTTATAATTCAAGGGAAACAGATTAATATTAGCTGTGTCTAGTTTCTGAATCCCTTTGTTTTTGAATATATATTTTGTAATATGTTACATGTATTATTATTATTGAATAAATATGCTTAAAGTAAACAAAATTTCATTATTTGTGGTTCGAAATTGACATTAATGTAAATATTTATAGAATGAACGTCCATTTCTCGTAGGTAAAATTTCACATAGAAAAAAATTGTGAACTGATTTTTTCTTCAAAATTCGCAGAGATCTCCGTGTAACAACACTCTTTTGAAATTCGCTTTGAAAAATGGGGGTCCATGTGCTTATTTTAAAGCTACAGAGAGAAAACTGTCATTTTTTATCGCTACCAATGAGTATTGCCGTTTTGGCGCGAAATGACGGTACATTATATTTCTCTCGGAAACTTGATCGTCGTCAATCTGTATTTCTCTAATGAAATGTCAAGTTTAATCCGCTTTTGACCCGTTAGATAAATTTCCTTTATTCAACGTATGTTGAATAAAGCCCCGTGCTATTTCCCGCCAAATCTATTCGGAATACAATTCTTGGTGTTTATCATTGATCATTAGAGAAAAAGATTACACCACTTTATCCCGATTATAACCATATTTTATCCACTCTAAAAATTTTAAAATGCTCGGCAAGCCTCGCAATTAAAATTTTAAAATTTAACTATCTCTAGTGGATAAAATATGGTAATGAACGGGATCTTGTGGTGTAATCTATATTTTCTCGCATGTAATAGTTGCGAAAAATAGAACAGAGTTGAATACCATTAAACAGTTAAACAGGACATAAAAGACATCAAACAGAACAGAGAATTAATCCGGTAATTGATGATTACTACCGTCTAAAGACATTCACAAAGATCAGTCAAACACATACTAGACCCTTCTAGTGACTGTGTTAACTGCTAAAAATGATTATTTCCCAAGTGCCGCTTTTCAAGTTTACAGATCGATACGTCGATTCAGTCCCTGGTTTCACCTATTCATCTTTAACGAAAATAAAAATAAATCAGAATTCATTGTATGTGGTGTTGGTTCAATTTTAGGGGGTGGGTAGGATGGTTTTGATCACGATTTTCCGAGAAAAAAAATGTACGATTCCCTCAGTCATTCCGAAAAATGAAATTGACCGCAACCCGTTCCTGATAAGTGTTTTTCCCGAATTCTCGGTGAAATAAATGACCTCTCCCGTTGTCCCGAAAAAGATTATACCGACCCTCATTTTAAGTTAAATGCGTTTCATAGGATAATTATAATGCATGTGTAGTGTGAATACCATACTCTTGCCTATATACTTATTGATGATATAATGTAAAATAATATTACGTACATAATTTGCATGGTAAAAATATTGTGATATGAAAAAGCCATTTTCAAGGAGTTTTTAATTGAATTTTCACAGCACCGCGTGAAAATTCAAATCGTAAAATGCCGTGAAATTGCCCTGAAAATGGCAATGATAATGCGCCACCTGACTCCCCTTGCGACAATCCCTTCATTTTCGCATAATTTTTACGGATTATTTTTTTTTTAGCTGTCGCATGCTAAATTCGAACTAACAACCTCGATATTTGTAAGCATATGCGCTAAAAAATACGCCAGATCTAAAATTTTTAATTTTGTGGTGTTCTTATTCTTTCTTACACATTTAGTTGTTTATTTATATTGTATTTGTGAAGTTGCCTCATTTTGTGTTTTGTTTTGTTATGTTTTTGTTTTGTTTATTTTGTTTGTTTGTTTGTTTGTTTTTTTGTTTGGTNGGTTTTTTTTTTTTTTTTTTTTTTTTTTTTTTTGTTTTGTTTTTATTTTTGATGAATTCATGCATTTTATATGCTACTCATATTCTGTGACATTCCATGACTTTTGACTTTTTCCATAAATAAACAAGAACATTTTTCAGAAACTAATTAACGGCATTTTTACGGGAGAAGAATGTACATAGGTTATAGAAATTTAACGAGAAGCTGATTCAATAAAAGCGAAAAATAAGTCACTGGAAAAGTCACGAGATTTTAATGACCCTTGAAATTATTCCAGTAGTGATGTTAAGTAATAATTACTTATTCTACTGTCGTTGTTTTACAGCAAGCTTGATAAATTTCTACTGTGCGTTTGTTTACTTGTAACAAGTGTAAATCTTTTTTTAACGAAATCAAATTGTTGTTGGGAAAAATGGATTCTATTGCAAACGATGCCGATAGGAAGCCTTTGCTATCAGATTATTTCAATTTGAAAAGTATGTCGGATCTGGAGCTACCAACGGTCCCCAATTGCGTTATGAGCAATTAACCACATCAATTTTATCATAGATTTATTGTACATGCTTCTTTTCGCGATTCGAATTTGAATTATAGGATTTTCATTTAGAGGAAATTGAACAAAGCTCTATTTTCAGCATTGTTTTGACAATGCAGTTTCATTAGTATTACAAATCGACACTTAATGCGTGCTTATGATATTTATTATCTGTTATTTAGAACAAGTTTCTAAAAAAGCAGTTTAGCTAATCAGGACTAACTTACCTGTTTCTTACTAAAATACAGTTCATTAGTATATGCCTTGTGGTGATTTCTTAACAGAATTTAAGACCCACTAGACAGGGGTGTTTCTATGAGCTGTATATCAAGAATCTTACGGTGAACCTTTTCAAAATTTTCTCTTGAAGTATATTAGCACATAATTGTTTCATACTGTGAATTTAAAGAAAATTGAATTTGTGGAAAATTTTGGGGTTTCCCCGGGTCTATTACCTTAAACAATTTCGACCAATTTACCTGGTAAATTTTTATAAATGTAATTTAAACGGAGATATCAAAAATATAAATACGTTTAAACATAAAATTGGGATTATTTTCTTTGCGTTTGATTAGGAGTGTTCTTTATTTACGCTTTGCAGGTTTTTGAGAATAAAAATATTTGGACGAAATTTTTATCAACTTTGCATAGAAATATCATATGATATGTATATTACCACAATGCCAATACATCTAATACAGGAGTTTGTCTTTTATTGCAGTGTGGAGTTGGTAAACAAATCCCCGTGGTAGAAATGTATGCTCTATTTTTCTTAGATATGGTGTACTTGTACATGAGATAATATCTCATGTGTACACTTTGTTCAATTACTATTATCTAAATTTATGTAAATTCTAAAACCGAAGGATTAACTCCCACCCTCGTAGTGTTGTCCTTATCTATATTTGATATTACTGATTATTCGGATTTCGTTTGGTTTTATGCATTTTAAATTTTTTTAGAAATTATGGATTTCCTTTGTTTGGGTTCTAGTGCTGCTGATGAGGAATAAATTTCCGAAATGGCCATACAGCTCATTAAAATTATCGCAGTTGGAGTTCACATATGTGTTATGGTCTCATGTTCATTTACTCCATATCCTTTCGTAAAATATTAAAGGGAAAAGTATGCTTCGACGAAAAAAAGGTGTGCAGTATGGTTGATTTCCTTATTGATAATATATTTTGACTTTTGGGATGCTATTTATCAACAGCAAGTTGGTATACCAATAGACACAACTTGTGCTCCTCTATTTGCAGATTTGTTTCAAAGTTCTTACGGGACTAAATTGCTTCAGGGACTCGTAAAATATCATTAAATAAAAGATTCTAGATCCTTCAATGTCACTTTTAGATGTATCTATGATGTTTTTTCCATAAATAACGCATCTTTTGCGAAATGGATCCCATCAATATATCCGCAACAACTAGAGATAAAGGAAACAACAGAAATCACTAGATTTATTTCTTTTTGAACTTACGTCTGGCATTTGACGTTAAGGGTCATCTCAGTACTAAAATTTACGACAAAAGTGACGATTTCCATTTTAAAATCATCAATTTTCCTAAAATGGACAGTAATATTCAAACTTCTCCTGCTTTCCGAGTGTATATTACACAACTAATTTGTTATGCAAGAGTTAGCACAAATTTGAATTTTCGGTACTTAATGATCTTTTTTCTTGTGTACGACCTTTAAAAACCAATTGCTGTTGATTTGCTACCGGACACTACCGCAATGGAAGGGGGAGGGTTGGAGCGCCATAAAAACGGTTTAACCCATCCTTTCCTTTTAATGCTTATATCAAGACTTTGGCTCTTTGCGTTAATTTGATTATTACCTCATGCAAAAACATTGAGTAATAAACTGTACTGTACAATTTCCGGATCCGAATAAATGAAATTAATTCCAATACTTGGATACATCTAGCCAACTATCCACTGAATAATTTTGCTCACATATTATGGCAATTTTTATTGTCAGCTTTCAAAAAACTTCATACTATGATTGCGTGGCTGCTTCTACGAATAGATGTCATGCTAATTGGTTGAAGAGATGGTGATTGGTCCGATTTAGCAAGAGCTTATACACGTTCTAAAATGCGTACATAATATGACAAAGAGGCTGATACACTGATACAACAGAATACTAAATTTGCAGTCAATATGAGTTTTACAAACTGTCAATTCAACTTGTTTAAACCTGGTCCGTCCGTGCGCTTGTTCGCACAATCACTCCTACAGTTTTTAAAAATAGAGCTTGTTGAACTAAGCAATTTTTGTGATTTTGTCATTGAAGGTACGTACTTTGACCGTGTATCTCCTAATACAGTTTCAATGCCAAAACGTTTTTGTTTGCAGATCATTTGTAAAAATGTACACATAATAAGGTTTTGAGTTTTATGCATTTTATATGAAAAATGTACATTTCTTGAGCCTATCATTT
>MJUU01062692.1:45988-56589 GCA_002080025.1 Modiolus philippinarum
AAGTTTTTATTTTGCTTTTGGCTGCGCTACGCTCTGGGTAAAATATTAACGAAAATAATGGCCACCCATATGTAAATCTCCAACAAACCACCGGCGCCCATGAATTATTTCTTAATTTTTATCACTTCAACGCGCGAGTGACGCCTTGACAGTGACCTGTTATTTTCTATATCACGGCCTGTTTAGTGATTCTTACATGAAATGTAGATCAAAGGGAATTCATCCAAATTACTGATAAAAAGAAAATCACTTCTATTTTAACCTTGTGGGGGCATACCATCCTGTAATTTGTAATCAAATTTGAAAGACCGAAAAAGTAAATGAAAGGTAAATTACATTTATACTGCAATCAGCTAGGGCATACATGATTAGTTTATATATTGAAATGATCATTATATTTGTTATATCTTACATTCCTGAAATTATATAAAAATGGATAGTTATGACTATTGTTGCTTCAGGTCAAACTATCCTAAGGAATCCAATTTAATGCATGTTGTAGTGTACACGGAAATGTAAATGTTTAAGAACAAGCATGCCACAAGTAATTCACAATCATTGCAGCTAGCTTGACTTTCATACTTGATATCACTGCATAAAGGGCTGTGAAATAAGAAATAAGAAATATATATTCTCGCGAGAAATCTGAGAAAATGAGTAGTTTCAATGAGGTTAGCAAAAATTCTAAACGCTGTAGCAGACGACATCCTTTTCTTTGCGTAAATACATAGGTGATCACGCGGATAGGTACCACCCACTTGTCGGTCACACTAAAACTCCGCCTCCCGCACGTGATAATTGATGATGATTGACGTAAAAATGAATAGTCATCACAACAGCAGTGCTTACTATTGCAAAAGTGCAGTAAACGCCATTTTTTTCAAATTTATGCGAAAATAAAACTGTTTTACTATAAAAGAAGTTTCTAAGTATAATAATTGAAGAGAGAGCAACAACAATCGTTGTATGGGTTTCAATATCAAGATATTTCAATAAAACTAAATACTTTGAAGTACTTTTTTCATGGACATACATTTTGTGGTTTTCATAAATATCACTATTCTGTGGGTATTTTAATTCGTAGCTTTCAAGCTGAGGTAAAAAATTGCATTTCGCTTGGAACTTAATTTCGTGGTTTAAGCGAACCACGAAATCCACGAAAATTGAAACCTCACAAACAATAATACTTTCATATTTGTTTTCTGTTAAATGTATCTGTCAATACAGGGGTTTGCTTTACGGTTTGTTTATTTTTGCATTTTGATCTTTGCTTTGATTTCTGTATATGTTCAGGAGATTATTATTGTAAACTTGTTTGATAGGTACATTCATGCATTTTGCATTCATTTGTCATGCTTCGCTAGGTTGTAAAATTGACATTAGCACTATTAGATTTTTCAACTTTCGACGATGTTGGTACCAATTTTAAATAATTTTTTATACCATGAACTTCTGAGACTTTTATCACAGATAAGATTGTCCTAAATGGATAAAAAATCGGAAAAATGTTACTTTCAATTTCAGTTACATTTGTAAAAGCCAATTGGTAAAATCCATGGCCATGTTATACTTAAACATATTTTAATGAAAGTTATTGTAAAGACGATAAAAGCAGTATAGTTTGAAAATAAGAATATATATACCCAGCTTTCCAAAGGAGAGGGGACAAAGGCGTTAGACATTATATAACCACCAAGGACGTATAATGAGAAGGATACGCAACTCGTACACAATCCATTTGGCATTTTAAAATCTGTGGTGGGATGTTCGATATGCTTTCACTTTGCAGCTAACTGCTGAAAAATTAGTGTATGGATTGTAATAAAATGACGTTTTTCTGAAAGCTGAGACATTTTTACGTTGTTAGAGTGAATTTCGTTTCATTATAGCAAGCACTTTCTTCAATACACATGATTGAAATTTGTAATCAAGACATTTTTCATTGATTTTTTTGTCACTTCCTGTTTACATCGGTAAAAAGTGCACCACAATTTGCACCTAAAGGCTTTAAAAGTAGTTCACATAATTTCACAAAATTGGTATTTTCATTAAGTTTGACATCTACTGCAACGCCAGAACAATTTTTGTGACCATCATTATTACATTTATGTTGTTTTAATGCTTTAAAGATAATGTCCCAAAATTGACAAAATCTAACATCCCGCGATATTTTTCCAATTTATCACGAGATGCCTATCCTTCTCATTATAAGTCCTTGATAACCACAAAAGAAATGATCGATATATTGTAAAGATAAGTATTAAGATTTCTATTGACTAAAAACATATTTCTGGTGTATTATATTTTCATCAAAATGCAAATAACCTGAATTAATACTTTAAATATGAAAGAGTCTAAATCATGACAAGCAGAGCAGCTAGGGCGACAGCAGCGTTTGTCAATTTTAATATCCTTGGGTAAAAAGTAATGTACCATATTTTATAAATATGGGCGTTGCAAAGGTGTTTGGTAATGTTATATTTGTATAAAGTAAAAAAGGGTCACTATATGAGAAATATATTAACCTACAGTTAAGCTTTAAATGACGTCATTCACGTGTGATATGCTCGTTTACGTATACAATTAAAAAACTAAAATGTCAATGCTTAAATTGCAGTAATATTCTGAAAAATATAGTTTTTCATCAAAAATCTAACTTCGAAAATTTTTCACACATGACCTTTGACCTCGTGGCATCATTAATTTTAACAGCAAATACGTTTCTCTTTTTTATATTTGTATATAATATGACCGTGTAGCCCATGGGTACATCAAGTTTTATTTTTGAAATCTCTACCTCTGTACAATAGGCCTATAAGAAATACAAATATTGTTGTGAATTAAAGTCTCTCACGACTTGATCGGATAGAAGTTATTGTTATCCGATATTATTATGCTTCCTGTAAGAAACTGCATTAATAGTGTCTAATATACTTTTTTGGCATAGTATGCCTACAGCCATGTACTATGCCTGTCACGTGACTTGGAAGGCGGAGCTTCAATATTGGCAATCAAATAGTGATGAAAATCTTTCTTGTAAGGATCTACTGTCATAGAAATCAACCTTAATTTGGTAATATTTCTAATAAAATAAACTTTTTACCCCACTTGTGACCATTCATTTTACTTATCTCTTCATTTTATGTCATGAAATAAATGAATTTTTGAGATCCGCCATAAAAAGTTATTTTTCAAATTTCAATGATGTTATGCAACTATTTGAAATATAGGAATTTAATCTGACAGTAACTAAACAAAACTAACAACTATTCATTAACTTGGAAATTGTAATAAAAGATGAAAATTAATGACACAGGCAGCATAATAATGATAATAACATTGTGTTTAGCAATGACTATGCCAAAATAATGGTCAGGGTTGAATACACCAAGTGCACTCTCCTTCGGGTCGTGCACTATGGTCTCAACCCTGACCACTATTTTGGCATAGTCATTGCTGAACACAATGTTATTATCATAATATTTTTCTTTTGTTTTCTTCTTTGAACATCATTGGCTAAATGGAAAGAGGTACAGTGATGAAATCAGACGGAGTGGCTGAAAAATGGTTATAGATGTGGTATTTTCCGTCTTGAACCACTCCGTCACTTTGGGAGGGAGTTATTTGTGGAAACGCCCGAAGCATGTTTGCTAAAATACTTCGTAAAGCGCAATAGATAGATAATGAAGTGTAAATGGGAGAAATTTTAGTAGGCCATGACAGTAATTTGGTACATTACAATCAATACTCTGGGATGTAACGTTTAAAGGTTATGCCCTCGGAAAGTTTTGTGACATTTTTTGGAGCATTTATTTAGAAAAATCTCTTAATGTGTAAGACATATAAACTTGGGACCAATTCTATTATATTTAGGTGATATGTTTTACATCTAGAAATGTAGGGGTCAGAGGTTATTGGTCCCTGCAAAAGGGACTTACAAAACCTTTACATCATTTACTAAAAATAAAATGTCTGAACTACTGTTTCAAATGATATACGATATGATCTGCTTGTCAGATTATCTATTGTGTATGTAAACTGAAATTTGATCACTAAAGTATCTGGTTGTTAAAAAATATTTATGACAAGGGGTAAAGTTTCAGTTGATTTCCACATAATTAACATTCATAATAAGTATGAAAAAGAAAGGAAATGGAGTAAATTTCAAGAAGACAACATCCCATATCCAGGTTAAACGACCCAAAACAAAGCATCCAGGGGTCACCGTACGGTCTCCAACACAGTGTGGAACCTCACACCATATAGCAAGCAGTAAATGGCCCCAAAAAGGTAAAAAGTGAATAAATCAATGGAAACAAACCACATCCCATTACCCAAATATCAAGAAACTAAAATTTTATAAGAAGACAAGGACAAGCCAATGACCAATATCTTCCTAGCTTGGGACAGGCGCAAAAATTGCGGTGGGGTTAAACTCGTTTTTTTTGGATCCATAATAATTGTCTAGATTAGATACCTTAAACATTTAGAAATAGACATGAAAGTTTTGTAAATTTAGAAGCGACATTCATTAGTTATTTACCTGACATTAACTAATTTTTCTCTTTCATCAAATCTACAAGGAACCTAGATGATGTGCTAAATATTCAGAAAAGATAAAAATAGAATTTTGTGTATTTTTTTTAATCTTTGATTGAAAATAACCGATTGGTTAAGATTGACGCTTGTAGTACAACAGTTTACATGCCCGTAGTTAAGAAAGATTTGTACAGTGAGACACTCGGAAGACTCTATACAAATCATTAATTGGTTATAATGTAGCTGTGTAATGTGTAATTTTAATCATTCTTCATCTTTTGTGTTTACTGACTGAAAGGGAGGGGGGTTCTTTTTCGATTTTGCCTACAATTAATTTTATGGTCATGTAAAACAATATCTATTTCTACCAATGAAATTATTTATTCGCATTTTCCCCAAAAATGTCTGTACAAGACAAAATTAAATTATATTTTCATGACAAGCAGGATTCAATATTTATCTTCACTAGCTCTAAGATTAGATTCATATTTATTCAGAAAAAGTGCCTGAGGCAGGAGAGGGATATAAAACTAATGAAATTGCTGATTAAATAAATGTAATGGATCAAGAAAATATGCCATTTTTCAGTCTTACATTTGCTATAGGGGGTAAAAAATTATTTGACCAACCGTTTTGGACCTATAGACATAACCTCAATTCGTGATGCGTGATTTCGGGGTTTTCGCTTAAATAGCTCATATACCATTGAAGATTCAAAGAAACATTTAATGGAAAATAAATGCGAGGCTTGCCGAGCGTTTAAAATATTTGAAAGTTTAACTATCGAGAGTGTAGAAATGTCGTTTCTCACGAGATACGGTTGTGGATTTTATTTCTCTAATGATTTCAAGGATATTTTGACAAAAACATGACCCCCCTTTTCAGATGATCCTAAAGAAATGTGTTCTTTGAGCTTGACGTCATCAGGCATGGTCGCCTTTTTTCATGACGTCACAATGGTAAATTCGGAAAACGGCAAACAAATTTGACGTCACAATTGAATTTCATCCAATCACTAGCCGAGAACAACATTCTCTCTAGAGAGGAGAACAGTATTTCCCCAACCGTTCAAGAAAAGTGAAAACAGGACAGAAATTAGAGAAACTATAATTATCGGTTAATCAGTAGTGAGATTATTATGAAGCAACTTCCAAGAAAGACCTATCAATTATTCTTCGAACAATTGGCGCTCTAATTATACCTGAGTTCTCTCATACTTAACATCAAGGGCCCTTAGACGCACTCACTTGAAATTATATTCTAAAAGATTACAAAAATAGATTCGACCCACCGTATATTTTCGCGAGGTCCTAATTTCGCCATATTCGTGAAAATAAAAACTCGCGAAATTAAAGTCGGTATATCTTTATAAGTGTCTGTCCTTTACGTAATTTTCCATTCAAGAAAATTGATGACTGCTCTTTTGGGACCCCTCTTTTGGGAAACGAAACGCAAAATCGGCAACCGCGAAAATAACCCGCTATCCGGTAAGTTCTTTATTATCCATTATAACCACTAAATAAGCATTTCATATCGAGTGATGCTGACTGAAGGAAACTAGTTCTAAAAGCTTACAATTTAGTATTAATGCCAGCTAAAAGAACCAGATACCTTCAGAACCATTGCTACAGTTGTATTCATCTTCTTTGTAGTTGTTATATATCATATTTTCAGTGATAATGACTTGTATACAACTTTTTATCAACCAGAATTCCAAAGGGCGAATGCAAAAGTTACGAGTCGTAGTAATCAACATGGGTATGATCTTCCTCTTGATAACGCTTCATTCCAACTTTCCAAATCTGCAATTATACTAGCCAAACGTCTTTCATGAATCAATCTGCTATGTAACGCAAGTCCTTTAGGTGATGAATTCTTATCCAAGAAAGATCTAGTGCTATGGGTCAACAATATAAAAACCATGTTTACCATCACAGCAATAGAATTCTCTTGAATTGATTTTCTGTGTCTAAAATGAAATTCAAAGAAAAAAAATCAACAAATGATCTGAATATTCTTACAACTATTTCGTAGGTCAGGGCTAAAAGGTCATCAGATACAAAAACCCTAAAATTAAGTTAGCTTTTCTAATATGCTAAATCGCATAAAAATAAATTGCATAAGTACAAGTGTATGCAATAAGCAATGAAGAGATATGGAGTAAATGCAAATGAGACAAAGTCTCTACTAATACATGGTAAAGAAAGCAATGGAACAACGGTATTATTGTTTTTCTTCCTCTTAAAGTCGCCAAGTCTCAAGAACAGTCAAACTTGCCTTAGCGGTCACCTTGAATAAGCAGCCATCTCATTTTAAAGATCGGCTTTTATAGTTCCCATTGTGGCATATTTCATGTAAATTAAACCTCATTTAAAAGGCCAACTTTCCTTAAAGGCCAGTGTTCTCCTTCCCAAAGGTGACATCTTAATACAAAAAAACGAAGTTGCATATAAAATAGTAAATTTTACCTCTGAAATCAAGTTTAACTGTACATTATTGCATATTAGCACATTTACAACATGAAAGCTCGTTGCTGCTAATTACGATTGAACACAACTGAAGACCATCATAATAAACAAAAAAAATCGGACACTAGACCATATCTTCTGAAAAATGCTGGAATTGTTTGTTTCATTAATGAAACCGACATATAAAGAGATTAGTACCTTGACATGTCCATATTGGCCTATTTATCATCCCAGTGCCAATATGGATTGGGGGATGGTATATTTTTGTTGTGGTCTTCCTTTTTAATTCATATTAAGTGAGAACCGAACTGTCAATCTTAAACGAACAATCCAAGGACATTTGCAACACCGGAAAAAAGAAAGAAACAGAGACATAACATGATTATGACAAACAAAAGATAAAAGAAGACACACATATACAATAATGAACAGCACGGACCAATAAAAAAATCAATGGATGAGATCAGGTGCACCAGTATAGTAAGCATCTCCTGCTTCTTATAAGACACCCGTCGTGTTGAACATGCCAACTCCGGTAGTAATGTCAAATCCCGTAGGGAAAAAACAAACTTTTTGGCAAAGAGAACGATCTGCTGTGATCTGGGAAACATATAACCCATAGCGGTCCACCAGATACGACCCCCTTTATTTATTATCCATTATTTGCGTAAAAAATAGTCCATGTCGGTGTTGATCCACAGTAGATTACCGGACTGACAATCGCCGAATTTGACAAAACCGGACTTTTCACTGCCAGTGTGACGGGTGCCACGCGTGGAACAGATCATGCTTACCCTTCCTGACCACCTGATGATACCTTAGTTTTTGTGGGGTTCACACCGTTAGTGCTTTAGTTTTGTGGCGTTCTTGTTCAATTTTGTTTATTTGTGTTGTCTTTGTCATATCGTCTCAATTCGTGTTGGATGTGATCTGCCGTGATTTTGGATTTTGGAATTCCCTTTTCATTGTTTTTGCTTCGGTATCCGTTTGCCGGTGTATTCAATAACTTAATTGCTGTACAATTTTCTCTTCAAATATTTTTGATTTTTTTAATTAAAACTCCAAGGCTGGTTGCTTATAAATGCTCACCGAAACTCCTGTTACGAAGGAGAAACTTCAATCTCATATTAAATCATCACAAGTACTTTTTACGGAAATAACACAACTCTGACAAGACATTTGACAAATACTGAATATTCCTTTGTCGACTTTACATTCCAAAGTTGGAAAATGCAAGAAATTATGAAACTAAACATTTTAGTCATGAAAAATACATAAGATTAAGGATGAATAAATACCACTATCAAAATTATACTTAAAAATGTATAAACTGTACAAAGTAAGAAGCTTATAATGCCACATCGTATGAAGAAAAAAATTATAAAGGTTCATTTGGTGCTACCCGAAATTGCATAGTATGTATGAAAAAAGTGAACGGTTAAAAGTGATTGTCTTGTTCTGAAGCTATTGGGGCAGTCAGTGGGACGGACGAACACGCGAATGAGGGTATCACATACCTTGTCACTCCGACTGACACATGCAAGTCTCTTTTTTTCATTTTCTATACAGTAATTCGTTTTTAAAAAAGTTCAATTTATTTACAAGAAGTCCTTATAATAATAAATACAAAAGTGATGTAATGTCCTTTGAAAATGTCTACATAGAACATACGTTTTGTACTTCTGAATAAATCAGCATACCACACAGTCAAATCTCTTATTATCTTATGCATGTTCCATGAACATGCCTGTGTCTACCACGTAATAAATTGACACATTCTTATAAGTACAGTAAATACCCGAGCTGCATAGAAATGGTAAATTTCGTTATGCTGTATACGTGTTTCAATGAGTAACCTCCCATCAGCAGCATAAAAAACAAACAATATGGAAAGCAATAATCCAAAAGTAGTAAGAAAAGAAGTACTCATTACCAAAAAATATCGAATAGGCGGCCAAAGCCAGTACAGAGGATATCCACCGAGTGCCATACACAAAATGAAGCCTTGTAAACCACTGTCTAAATCCACTGCTTCTTAATGAAGGATCTAGGACAACTGCCCCCGGACAATTGCCCCCTAGAACAATTCCCCCCATAGTATTCTTAATAATTTTTTAAATTTAACACATAATAATCGATTAAATTAATTTTCTTAAATTTTAATCAACTGAATTATGTTTCACTATTTTAATATTTATTTATTCTTATTTTGTTTTCTTTAATGCTTTGTTTAATAATTATATGTTTATAAAAAATTAAATAGCTTGGACATAGTATGATTAAATTTTGATTACCTTTGCTTAATTGTTATTTAATTATTATAACTATTAATGAAGAAAAGATAACAGGAAACATTTGCCTTTTGATCATTACCATCAAAGAAAGGGAAATCAATTGCAAATTTATACACTAAAACTGAATACAAGCTTATTAAAGCCTAAATGGAAGAAATTATGTGAAGTAAGGACAAGGTAACTACAAGCTCAGAAATATAAGATTTGGTATAAATAACTGAAATTTATCATGAAAGTCAAACAAGTACAATGGAGTTCATGGAGTCAGAGAGAGGTGGTCAATTCAAAAGCTTTAGCATGAGGGCTTTATATATGTAAAGCAGAAGAATATTGCTAATGGTAAAGGAACGTGAGGGGTGACGAAACAACAACTACAAAGCCAAAATAAAGTAAATGGTGAAGAAATTATTGACAAAGTCAACACACATTCTTATACTCCAGACCTTGCACGAAGGGAAACACTTCAGATAAAGACAATCATCAAACGCATAGCAATGGACACTGATGAGACTGCCTATCAAATAATGAGCGCAGCAGTCACCAACTGTTGCCGCCACTTAAACATATCAGACGTAGTATACGTAGGCAGAATAATGATGCTGGGAATTCCATACCAGTTCTACAGGACCTTTTAAGCATGCAGATACCTGACGAGTACACCAAAACTCATCGAGATGAGCCATTTCTTCTGTTCGACAGTGGTACTGACAACCCATCAAGGATGCTAGCATTCTCAACAGAAACTAACTTAAGAGCACTCACATCAACTCCTTTGAGACACTTGCTGATGCGATTGGTGATGACTGTCAAGAAATACTAGACTACTTCGATGACAAATATATTGGTAGACTAGTCCGACGCCGACACAGAAATCAACGCTTCAAACTTGACATGTGGAATATGTATCTTCGAACACTCGATAAACTACCAAGAACAAACAACAACATCGAAGGATTACATTGTGGTTTCCAGTCACTTATTGGTTTATATCACCCAAACATCTGGACCTTTCTTTAGTGTTTAACTCTTAATAGATATGAGACAACCCAATAATGAAGACAAAATGTGAGAACAAACTGGCCTTGCAATATATTTCATTATCTAATTTACAAAAAAAAAAACATTTCAAAATATAATCAGAGACAAAATAAAACACAAAACAGTAACATAGAATATGTTGAATATTGAAATTTATTCAGACTATCAAGTTAATAATGGGAGCAATTTGTCACATGGATGCCAGTTGTCCATGGGGCAATTGTCTGGGCGGCAATTGTCAGGGGGCAGTTGTCCGGGGGGG
>MJUU01062692.1:67406-78476 GCA_002080025.1 Modiolus philippinarum
AATTGTCTTATTTCAACATGACAATTATTATAATCATATATTTATGAAGTAATTTTTTTATTTAGTTAGTTCTTAACATTTATGATTCAAACATAGTTTATTCAAGTTTACATTTTCTTTTATCTCTTTTCTTATTTATATGGTTAAATCTTTGTGCTTGAAAACATCTCTTTTGATTAAAACAAACCAAAAATGGAGTAGCAAACAAATGAATTAATAACAATGAACTTACCCGAAAAAAATTAATCTTCTTAATTTTTACAATGAATTAAATTCTTCGACTTCAATCGTGTAACATGTGAGCAGATCTAATGCTAATAATACTTCTGGTATTTGTTTAAACTCATAATAAAACATGCATACAAAATATTCAATTACGTAGCATCCTCTTGCAATCTTATTCGTGCTTGGAAAATCTATTGTGAGATGGCTTTGTATTCTATTGTCATCATGGAAGAATTTGATTTCATAATATGTTTGTTTCATTTTTTCATATTTTTTTCAGCAGCTACAACTTTTTTCTTTCGAACTGTATTATGGTTATTTTGGTCGTTGGAATATTGTGAAATTTGAAAGAGTTCAAATATTTTATGGCCGCTTAAAATATTTGGAAATGCTTGATACTTCAACTAAAATACTCTTTGTTATATCTTCGGACTAATTCCCTGTAGCGAGCAAAAACTGACAACAAGTATGAAATTTGACTATATTTGTAAAGTAAGATAGTAAAATGACAGACCTCTGCAGCAAGCCACCATTACCGTCTACTAAATGACATAAAATTAGAATCCGATTTTGACTTTAAATGATTTTAATGAACAAACCAATGGTTCTAACAAGAACTTGTTCCTTTTGCCATTAATTTCTCTGCTGTAATAAGCATTACGATTTATTAAAGCATATATTTTCCATTTTTGTCTCAAATTAATTTTCATGAGCATACAAAATTATTCAACACTTCTTCTTTTTATTCTATTGATATCACTTCAATAGCATCAGTCATTTTTCGAAACATTTGCGACATAGATAAAAATCAAGTTTAACTCTTTCGTTTTATTATTGAAAAATGGTCTAATAGTAAGTTTGTAAATGTGATATAAGCTTAACAAATCATTATGTTCCTGTAATTTTTTTTATGTTTGATTAGTTGGTTATTTACATTTAATATTCTAGGATACACTAGAGTGTTTGCAAAATTGTTCGCATAAAGACAAACATTTTTTTCCATTAAAATGCTGAAATATGGTTAAAGCGTGCTTGAAAACACCTCTTTACTAAAACAACATTAAAAAAAGGAAAAGCAAACAACCAAAGCTAATTTTAATAAACTTACCAGAATTGCTCTCCCATTTTGGCCACATTGATGCAACATGTTAGCAGATCCGATGCCTATCATACCTCTTATATTTGTTTAACATTCCATTATGTAGTATTCTATTGCGATCTGATTTGTGCTTGAAGAATCTATTGTCAGGTATCTTTTTGTTGTATTGTTTGTATGAAAGAATTTCATTTTATTACGAGTCTGTTTCTTTCTTTATATTTTTTTTCTTTGATAGTTGCTATAGTAATGTTGGACGTTTGGATTTTTAGTCATTTTGTATCAGTTATGTGAGTGCTTTGTTTTGAATGTTGTGATTTCTGTTTCTGTGATTTGTATCTGTCTAGCGTCGTTGTGTTGTGTCTGGCGTCATTGTTTTCTGTGTTCTTGTTTTTGCCATGCCTTTGGACTTCGATTTTTATAATTTTCACTCCTTTGTTCCTTCGGTATTCTACTGCCGTTGTTTCAAATATCCTATGGCCGTATTTCTCCTCTGCCATGTTTTACACATATTTTGGTTTGCAGTCTTCCAATGCTTTGATTTTGATCTGACTGGAGGTAAAAAAGTTGTCGAAATAATCATCTGCAGATATTAAACTTATACAGTTATTTCGGTATAATTTTACCATCATACCGATACCACCATTGTTGGACTGCTACTCCTCTATGGTGTTACACAATGTAATCAACCCAGTATTCAATACTTCTGGCTGGATATTATCTAAATTATAGCTCTGTAGTTTAAGTCCGAACCCTGATTCAAGGTTCTTTTGTTACTTGGTACTGGAATGATCATTTTTTTAAACTGTCTACTACCTTTCAATAGCAATAGCTGTTGAGTTACTACTGGACGCTACCGCAATGGAAGGGAGTTTGGCATGCCATAAAACCGATTTAACTCACCATTGCTTTGAAATCCCTGTTCCAAGTCAGGACCATTGCGGTCGACAATTTTTTCCGGTGGTTTCCATCTGATTTGTCTTTTTGTCTCTAGACTTCGGCTCTAGGCAACTCTGTTTAGTAATTTTGTTATTACCCCCACTCCTTATCTGACAACTATGTACCGAAGTTACTGCGAATTTAAGGTTCACCTGATTAAGGTTTTTTTTATTATTTTCAGATCATATTTATTTGATACCAATGACAACTTTATAGCTTTCTGTTCGTAAAATATAAATTACTTTTTCGTTTCATCTTTTGTTTAGCGGTTTACAAAAAGCTTTTCAAAATTTCATCATGGTACTGTTTGAGGGTTAGAGAAGTAACATGCACCATGGATTTTATTGGTTTCTTTGTCTAAGGGTTAGAAAATGACATTAACCAATCGGCCACCAAACAGACCTTTCAAAACACTATATGCCTCACTGGCAGTGTGACGGGTGTCGCTAGCGGGGCAGGACATGCTTACCCTTCCGGAGCACCTGATGTCACTCCCGGTTTTCATGGGAGTTCACACTATGAGTGCCTTAGTTCTTAATGTTATCTTTTTATTTCCGTGCATTGTAGCTGTCTCACGTCCTTGTTTTGTCTTTGTTTTTATCTGTTACCGTTTCTGCCATGTCTTTGGACTTCGATTTTTGTAGTCATCGCTTCCCTTGTTCCTTCGGTATTCTACTGCCGTTGTTTTGTTTAATTATGCGTTTCAAGAGGTTGAAATCGGAAACATGGGGTTTGTATTTGATGAAAAAACAAAACGTTCATGTTAAACCCTTAGTTGTAGATGTGGATAGTTAAATACGTCTTTTGTTAGCGTAACGTTACGCGCCGTTACTAGAGTCGATTGTAATGTCACTTGTTTATAACGTCCATGTTTAGAGCTGAATACAAGATGGTAACTTGCAACACGTCTTCCATGTCATTTTAGCCATTGTAATCACGTATTTATCGTATATACCACTATACATCCGTCACATTGGTGCCGCGACGAAGCAGAAAGATGACAAAGAAGAAACCTATGCGAGCAGCACACAGAGGAGCCGTCAGAAAGCTCATTTCGAAAATTGAGGAAGAGATCGAGAATCCGACAAATCCGAACGAACTTCAGAGTTTATGTGAAACTTTAAGGAGAAAAAGAGACATTATTACTGATTTAAATAGTGAAATTCTTGGGAATGAGACAGCCGATGAAGATATGGAAGCAGAACTAGAAGACGCCGACAGATATAACTTAGAAATTGAACGCATTCTTACGGAAGTACACAACTTGAACAAGTCAAATCAAAATAACACATCGCATGAAAGTTTGCCTAGACAGAATCTAAATCCAAATGCACAAGAGTTCGTAAATACACGTAATTTAGAGAGTCATAACTTTGATTATCGCTATTCGTACAGCTCAACACAAACAAACGCTTCATTTCACAAATTACCAAAACTGAGTTTGCCGTATTTCGACGAAAATCTACTTAAGTGGCAACATTTCTGGGATTGCTTTCAATCTTCAATACACGAGAATGGAACTTTGACAGATGTACAAAAATTAACGTATCTTCAAAACCAACTACAAGGGATAGCCGCGCATTGCATAGCAGGGCTCCCGCCCACCAGAGCAAACTATTACCAAGCCGTAGCTATATTGACAGAGAGATTTGGCCAGAGACACAAGGTTATAAATGCTTACATACAAAATTTAATAGATTTACCAGCGCCGAAAGCGAATGTTGATAGTTTGAGAAACTTTTCCGATCGCATAGAATGAAATATTCGAGGACTAGAATCTTTAGGTACAGAGGAAACTACATTTTATACAATTCTAACGCCCATCATATACAACTAATTGCCGTCAGACGTACGCAAAATTATAACAAGAGATAGAGGGAATGATGACTGGGATATAGAATCGTAAAGATCCGCCATAAAGAAGGAATTATGCGTTCAAAACGCGGGGGCGACCCTTGGCGCATATCACGAAGGAACAGAGTATCAGCCCACCTCATCATTTGTAACAAGAATAGTTCAACACAAGGAGCAACAGACAGCAGCAACAACCTTATCAAAGTACCGTAAATGGAGATAAGAGTAAAATGTGTTTAATTTTTATTTTGTGATGAACCGCACCACCCGAATACATACAAGAGCGTTACAGATATAGAGAAGCGCATTGAAATAGTTAAACAGAAGAAGGTTTGTTTTAACTGTTTTGGTAGTCACCGGGTAGCTGATTGTAATTCTGACTTAAAGTGCAAACAATGTGGTAAGAGACATCATACTAGCATTCACAATCAACAGCAGAAGAAGTCCGTAGTTAGAGGAAAAACCGTAGCACACACTTACGTAGAAGAGGAACCGCTAGAGCAGACCGCTTTATTACATTCAACTGGAGCCGCACACTCAGGTGTACTTCTTAAAACCGCCATTGCGCCAGTATTATTTGACGGAAGATGTTGTATGACTAACATATTACTAGATGAAGGAGCTCAAAACGTATTCATTACAGAGGATTTAGCACGCAAATTAGAAATCGAGTCGACCGAAAAAGTAGAATTGAAAATATCAGGATTTGAAGGACAAGAAGAACACGTTCGTTACCTTAGCAAAGCACAAATACAGTTTGAAACTATAGACAATAAACGAATAGAGTTAGAAGTTGTAATTGTACAGAAAATTGCTGCCCCGATACAGATGAAATCAAGAGAAGAAATCGCATCATTGCCGTATATAAATGGACTTAAATTAGCGCATCCATTATCGTCAAATGACAAATTCAATATTTTTTTGTTAATTGGTGCTGATTATTATTGGTCAGTTGTAGAAGACAAGATTATTCGAGGAGATGGACCAACAGCAGTGAAATCGAGGTTAGGTTACTTGCTATCGGGACCAATTTGGACGTAAAACGGAAGCAAACTGAAACATTATTCAATGATGAACATTCTTAACGATCATACAGATATAACATGTGATTTAGAGAAATTCTGGAAGTTGGAATCATTAGGAGTTACAGAAAGTGAAGACACCAAAAGACAGAATGAAATCGTACGGGAATATGGAGACAAATGCATCAAATTCGAGAATGGTAAATATATAGCCGAGTTGCCGTGGAGACAAGATTTTCATACTTTACCGCACAATTTGGAAATGGTTAAACACAGGACTGCAAGTGTAATACGACGTCTAGATCGAAATCCCAAATTGCTACAAATGTACGTAAAAATCAGAAGTGACTAAGAAACCGAAGGATTCATCGAAAAAGTAGAGGAGTCAGAAATGCCAAGTGATAGACCTGTTCATTATATTCCGCATCATCCCGTCGCCAAAGAATCGTCAACTACGCCAGTACGAATAGTATATGACTGTAGCAGCAAAGATAAAATGGGAAATCCAAGTTTGAATGAGTGCTTAGAATCACATCCGCCGATCATGAATGAAATTACTGGAATATTATTGAGATTTAGAGCTAGAAAATATGCATCAACCGGCGATATTGAAAAGGCATTTCTACAAATTCAGTTACACGAAAAAGACAGAGACGCGACAAGATTTCTGTGGCTAAGTAATCCGGAAGACACTACTAGTCCATTAATCACATACCGTTTTACTCTTTGGTGCGACATGTTCGCCTTTCATATTGAGCGCTACACTTCTCAAACATTTCAAGGAAAATCCAGGGCCGATATCAGAAAAGTTGGAACAAGGACTTTACATCGACAACATTTTGACAAGTTTTGATAGTTAGAATGAATTAGATGAGTATTACCGAGAATCGAGAAAACTTTTGAAAAGTGGAGGATTTAATTTGCGCTCATGGAATTCTAACAGTACAGTATTACAAGAGATCGCACGAAACGAGTGTACATTAGACAAAGATGAGAAAACGAAAATTCTTGGAATGCAATGGGACGCCGAAAGTGACAATTAAATGTTTACGAAACACAAATCAAACCATGTTGAAGGTGGATTAACCAAAAAATGCGTTTTACAGGAGTCATCAACAATATTTGATCCGTTAGGATTAATGAGCCCAGTGACAGTAAAATCTAAAATATTCATGCAAACATTATGAAAGATGAACGTAGAATGGGATGAAATTTTAAATACAGAGACTGAAACGAAATGGACATCGATTAGTAAAGACCTTAGCGCTATAATGGACACTACAGTAAGCAGAAATTTAGAAATAGTTGGAGACAACAGTACTAAGCTGTATGTATTCACCGATGCATCTACAAAAGCCTACGGGGCATGTGCATATGTTGTATCTGGAGGGAAGCCGAAGCTCTTAATGGCACGTAATCGAGTTGCCCCAATGAAGACAATTACATTACCGAAGTTAGAACTGATGGGCGCCGTCATTGGAGCGAGGTTAGGGAAACATATTTGTGACAATTTACCTGGAGTAATAAGTGAAACTGTATACTGGAGTGATAGCCAGATTATACTTAGTTGGCTGGCATCAACAAAACAAAAGAGAGTATTTATTCATAACAGAGTAACAGAAATTCGAGATTTATGCAAGCAGAGTGTATGGAGATATTGTCCAACGAAAGACAATCCGGCAGACCTTTTAACTCGAGAAATCACATTTGAGGAATTCAGGAACAATGAACTTTGGTTGTACGGACCGAAATGGCTATACAATCACGTTAATTGGCCAACATGGAATGGAAACTGTTTAACAGTACAATCGACTTTTACCGAAGATACGAATAATGGAGATTCAACAAACACAAACATAGACAGCGAAATTGAACATTGTATCAACATTGAAGAAATAATCGACATCAAGAGATACAGCAAATACAGGAGATTGATAAGAGTCACCGCATATGTAATGCGTTTCATACGTAACTGTAGAAAAAATAAAACACAACGCAAGACAGGCATTCTTGAAGTGAGTGAACTACAAAATGCAACATTTTTATGGATACGAGATATTCAACAACGAAAATTCAGAGACGAAATTAAGTGCATTAAACAGAAAATGAACTATGGTTCGACAACATAAGTTATTCTTAGATGACAATGGAATATTAAGAAGTAGAGGACGACTTGATTACGCAGAAGTTTCAGAAAGTGTCAAACATCCGTGTTTACTGCCGTCAAAAGAACATTTGACTTATTTGATTATTCGAGATGCACATGAAAGAACACAACATTCAGGAATCAGTGGTACCGTATCTTATATTCAACAGACATTTCGTATTCCTAAATTGAGACAGTATGTGTGATCTATTATGAGAAATTGTGTCACTTGCCGAAAAGTGATTGAGAAACCTATATCCTACTCCTAAAGTTCCGTCATTACCGAAGGAAAGAGTACAAGACAATATACCATTTAGTATCATAGGTGTGGATTTTACAGGTGCACTAACAGCTCGAAATACATTCAGAGACAATTTAAAGGTATATATTTGTCTTTTCACCTGCGCCGTTAGCCGTGCCGTACATTTAGAATTAATTCCAAATCTTACAGAAAGGTTTCAGAAGTTTTGTAAGCCGACGATCAGTTCCAAGAATCATGTTGTCAGATAATGCATTGACTTTTAAATCCGCATCAAATGAGATTTCACGCATTTGTAATTCTGATGAAGTTCAAGAGGGAATTCGGAACTTTAGTATATAATGGAGATTTATTCCAAATCGCGCACCATAGTTCGGAGGATGGTGGGAGAGGTTAATCGGGCTCACCAAAACTGCACTGAAGAAGGTATCAGGCCGTGCACTAGTAGACGAAGAAACACGAAGAACTGTATTAACCGAAATAGAGGCAATGTTAAACGACAGGCCTATAACATATATTTCTACAGGTATTCCAGATCCTGAACCGCACACATCTTCGCACCTTTTGTGTGGCCGGAGATTGACGAGTTTACCGTATTGCCGAGAAAACAGTGACAATTCACAAGCCTATGAACTTTCACATTCAAATTTAAACGCACATGCTTTACAACAAGAACGGTTAATTGACAATTTCCGATCAAGACGGAAAACTGAATATCTTGTCAGTTTACGTGAACATCATCAGAAATCAGGAGTAGACATGCGTACAATAGAAATAGGTGACATAGTACAAATCCACAACGAGACAAAACGCGTGAATTAGAAAGTCGGAGTCGTACAAGATATCATCAGAGGAAAAGACGAGCTAGTTCGTGTTGCGATGGTCCGAACCAATTCAGGAGTAACAAACCGACCTGTGACCAAGCTGTATCCGTTGGAAGTGAACACTAAAGACTGTACACTTAGGAGAAGCTGCCGAAACTAGAGTTAGAATTCATTTAAAGACTTTTTAATGAGTTAATTCAATTTTATTGAATTAAGTGAATAGACTATTAAGTCATAAGTAATCATTTAAGAGAACATTTTAAGAGCCTTCTCTGTAAGCATAAAAAAAAACTTGGAAATGGGGGGTCTCCGATTTTGATGAAATTTTGTATATAAAGGTCATATGTAATCCTATAAGCAACAAAAGATTTGTTTTTCCATTTTGAGCAGTGGTTGCTATGGTAACCGGTCATGCCCAAATACGGCGTCAAAAAGGCTCTCAGAGTGGCAAAAACGAATGAAATCTAAGTAAGCTGTAAAAGGAAATATGAATCAACTGGAGTTTTATTACCATATCAATGATAAGATAATGGCTCAGTGTTACATCTAAAACAAAAAGCAATGAAATTACTTATGACTAAAATTGGTTACCATGGCAACAAAAATCACTAAAAATTTCCAGACAATTTCCAGATATTGGGAGAATGGCCAATTTTGTCCCTTTTTAAGTGTTGATTACGAAAAATTGCATGCGATAACAATTAATTAAACATATTGAACTTGCAGTTCAATATATTATCTATTAAATATCAAAAAACAAAAGAGGTGTTTTTCCGTTCATCTAAAATAAATAATTTTGAAATTTGCTGCAATAGTGGTTTTCATATTTTTGTCAAAAACCCCCAAAATAACTATTTTGACTCGTATTTCAGTCCTTCTTCACAGATTGTATTGATATTAAGTTTATTGGTCTATTTTAAAATGAGAATGCTTTGTAAAGCTAAGCATATGTTATATGACCTTGACATACCATCCCAAGGTCATGAAACTTAAATTTTCAAGGTTATATTTTGTCAAAAAACCATCGAAATCTGTATTCGACTTGTATGTCAGCCCCTTTTCAATAGTTTGTGATGATATTGGGTATTTGTTTATTTTGAAAATGAACATGGTTTGTATATCTTATGTTATGCTATATGACCTTGACATACCATCCCAAGGTCATGAACACGAATTTTCAAGGTTTTGGCCACAAATATTCTCATTTCATAGGACTTTCTCAGGAATGATAAAGGATATGCCAGGTATAACCTTCTTGTGACATTTAGCTAACAACCAACAACAATACGGATGTTTGATCTTGAACTTTGAAGGTCAAAAGATAATAATCAAGGTCATTATTTACCTATAGGATCAAATATTGCTACCACATGCATGTTCTACGATTTATTTTTTGTCCTATGTATTTATTTTACATATACTCTTGCTTATAACAATACTACACAGCTAGTGGCACATTTTTGACTTACTGAAAGAACAAAAACACAATTGAATGCTCTAAGAGATGCCATTGGTTCATCGCAAACCCAACAATGACCTTAACAGAAACTTTATACTTGGTCCTTCCTGCTGAAAATATATGTTAAGGTGACCTAATTATGGTATTATATTGGCTATTTCCCAAGATCTAACACTGAACAAAGATCATTCCTCTATGATCCTTAGTTGCTGAATTATTGATTGTAACAATAACAACTGAATATGTGGGAACATACTTATGAGTTTGCCTAATATTAATAGTTGTCATATAATAGAGACTGGACTTGATTGCTCTTTGTTCAGGGGCCGACTCCGACCTGCCGTTGGGTGTGGGGTTTTCTCACCGTTCATTGAAGATCTTATGGTGGCTTTGAGTTGTTATTACTCATCTTTGGGTCGTTGTCTCTTTGACACATTCCCCGTTTCCCTTCTTTTTTCTATGTATCTCGCCTTGCAGCGCCAAGTGATCAATAACCAATATTCGAAGCAAACTATATGTATTTAAACCAATTAGGTGCAATTGTATAATTTCACTCATGTGAAAAATGTAGGTCAGAGGACCTGATTTTGGTATAGATAATGAGTACCACATACTATGCATTCACCCAACAAATATCTTCCACCAACCATTGTAGTATGAGATATGACCCTAAATTGATAACTTAATAGTAATTCTTAAGAAAATGTAGGCTGAGCCAATTGTATTTTGGTACTGTTAAGGATAAATTCACTGGTCAAATATTAACCTACGACTAGTAGTTCCTCAATTATGGACCATAGTAGATAAATTAATGGCAATGTCAAAGCTACTATTAGGGATAAAGATTCATGTGCTAGCTGACTATTCCAAGAACATATGCATTGCACTGGAATTAATTCCCGATAGTTGGCATTGTTGTTTGCCACACATCTTTTTTTTAATTTCAATTTCATTAAAAGATTAAGAAACATAAGCCAAATATGCCATTTCTCCCTGTTATTTATTTTTTGTTATGGCAGAGCTATGCAATACAAATATTAAAGTAGATGTACTTTGTAAATTTCTGAATAAATTAACTAGAAGCTCTGAAACTGAGCCTGAATAGGACCTAATTGTAAGCAATGTTCTTCACTGACAGCTATGGTTTTTTCAGGTATAATCAAAACAGCAATTTTTGTAAGGAACCTTCCATTAATGAAGGAAAGATAACAGGAAACACTTACAATGGCCATACAAACTGCACATT
>MJUU01062694.1:1933-23581 GCA_002080025.1 Modiolus philippinarum
TCCCATGCACCCGTCTCGTTGTTAAAAACGTTGCTAGCGGCAGTGCCATGGAATTCCTTTGTGATAACGTCACATATTCTATGACGTTAGAAAGTGAAAACTGGCGCCAAAACTTTATAACCTCGAGAAATCATCAACCCAAAATCAAATCGCCTAAAAACAAGCAAAGTCTGAGGTTGGTACCTTAGGTACCATCCTCGACATGGAAAGTTGGGCATTTTCTGCATATTTATCATACTTGTTTTATTGCGCAACACAGATGACGTTGAAATTTCGTACAGATTTACTTCCATTAATATGCTTTTTCGGTGCAATAAAAGACAAAGCCAGGGATAAATTCGTTACCTACGTTTCTACCGGTAGGCATTGAGATTATACCACCCTTCAGCACCACTTGAGATTGTACCACCCTTCAGCACCTATGCACAGCCTTCGGCTACGCCTCAGGCTACACAGAAGTGCGTCAGGGTGGTACAATCTCGATGCCTACGGGTATAAACGTAGGTAACTGAAAATATCCCCGTAGCAGCAAAATCAAAATTTTTAAACGCTTTTGATAGAAATATTATAGCACCTCTAGCAGAATATTAAAGTTATTCGAGCTTCACAGGGGATACGGGTTCATAATCCCTGTCTGTGCCCTATATCTGCCTCGCCTGGATACATGTTTGTATAAAACACAGACAGGGAATATGAAGCCGTATCCCCTGTGAAGATTCGCGAATAACATATAATATTACATATGGCATTAGTTCCTATTAATCTCATTGGCTAATACGCTCATGTGATTTTAAGAATATTCAGTATATTTCAGCGTTGTTTCTAATTTTGGGTATATTGACGCCATGTTTCTATTTTTAAGTATATTGAGCTATGTTTCTATTTTCAGTTTTGTTGACGCTACATGTCTGGTTGCACTTTCAGACTATAGTTTTTCACTGAGAAGGTCTTATGAAAAAATATTTTAATAAATATTGCAAAACGCTTTATACATAAATAGGGGTTTCCGCCGAGGACATAAAAGGGGATATTACATTTTTTTTTTCAGAGCAACCACTGAAATCGATGAAAAATATATTTAGCAGTTGTCACATTTTTTATTGCACACTTCACGTTAACGCGCTTATGAAAAGGCTTACTTGTTTGTTTTTTATTTGCAAATATGAGATAAATGTCGGCATTTATTTGTCCTATGAGCACGCATGTAACCAATTCTAGATGATGGCAGATCCACATCCGTCTTCAAATAAAGGTTCTATCTCTAATTAAATTCCAATGTATTGACAAAATTTCCCCCACAAAAATGTAATGAGATACCATAAAACTACATATGTAATATAAAAATGATGGACTTTTTACTCTGTCAATATGTTAAATATGGACCTGTTAGGAATATATTGACCTCGGACTTCGTCCTCGGTCAATATAAACCTAACAGGTCCATATATAACATATTGACTTCGTAAAAAGTCCATAATTGATAAATATTTTTCAAGAAGGTCTGGATAAGTTCATGTATGGTGTACCGTTAAATTCTCTGTGTGTGCTATTCATTTTGTTTAATTTGATATCTAGAATAAATATGCTGACGGGATATCTGTTGATGTTTTTTTTTCTTATAGTTATTTATATTTCATTAACGTGAAACGAATCCGATACAAAACAAATCACCCTGCTTTAAGCTACAATTGCTTTTTATCTCTCTAATTCCAGTCACGTTTTGGTCTTTTATATATATACGTGCATTGGTTTTCTAAATTGCACAGGAAAAGCCAAAACTGGTTTTAGAGGAACTCTTAAAAGTTTTCACTCATTAAGTAATTTGTCCCTCAAAAGTTTTTACTTTTCTCTGTATTCTAACCCTAAAAAGATTTAACTTTTCTAAAAAAAAATCTTGTTATACAATCATTTTTGCTGCTATTACAATTTATCATCCCGCACTTTCGAATGAAAGTCTCTCTGTCCGTATGTCACATTTTGTTACGATGCTAACTCGTTCTACAGCTTTGCATTAAGGGTTTAAATTTTATAATATAATGGTTACATATATGCTGTAGATGCACAAAAGTCTTCGTATTTTTTATATTGGTTTTGGTCCAAAAACAACGGCAGTAGAATACCGAAGGAACAAAGGGGTAAGATTCACAAAAATCGAAGTCCAAAAAGAGGGCAAAAACGAGAACACAGAAAACAATGGCGTTAGACACAAAAACAATGACGCCAGACAGACACAAAGCACAGAACCAGAAATCACAACATTCAGAATAAGACGCCACAAGATGTCAAGCGTGACACATATGGCATGCCACATTATCTCCTACTTTTTTTATTCGTGTATTGATTTTGTTATAGAGTTATTGCAAATATCCGTAGATTCAAAAATACTACTTTTTGGTAATGACAATTATACAATTATAGTGATCATCAAAATTCTTTTATTTTTCAAAATGTTCGAAAATTTATTAATCAGTCCAAGAGTTTCTAGGCGCTGATCAGTTACCTCATTTGCTTGCCCTATTTTGTAGTTTCTTGTTAAAATTAAATAGTAGTACACGCACCATATTTAAGTTTATCTATTTTTGTTATTTTTGTGCTTTGCTGTCACAGTTTGTGCATGTAGATTGTTTATTTATTAGGAGAGGACACTTGTAAGTTGGGTCAGGGTGAACTTTTGCCCAATCCTGTTTGTTTCAATAAAATTATATTAAACTCACAAAATCAACTTTTGAAAAATGGAGGTAATGACAAAATTAACGAACAGAACTGTCGAGAGGCAAATAGACATTTCAGGTTGAAACCACCCGAAAAAATGTCGACTGCAACGGTCCTGATTTGGTACAGTCATTTCAAAAGAAATAGTGGGTTAAACTGGTTTTATGGCGCGTAAAACCTGCCCTTCAATTGCGGTAGTATCTGATAGCAACTCAACACCAATCGCTATTGAAAGGTCGTAGACAGGAAAAAGAAATAATGTGAATCATTATTTTGAAATGTTTTGCATGAGATCTTAGATCTTGGGAACACTTTACTTCACAACACATTTTTGAATACTCAGAATTCGAAAATGTGATTCCAAGATTGGTAACTATCCCGAAAGTCTCAAACGCCACTTATTTTTTGATGTTTACATAGATACCTTAGATTTAGAATTTTGTCTCAATTAGAAAAAAAAAACATTTCACAAACCTAATTTCAAAAACATTTGGTTTGAATTTTTGTCAATTTTCTGAAAATCTCAGAGACCATTAAGTTTTTTGAATTCTATTTGATTTCATTTTTGATTATTATTACATTGGTGAACAAATCAAAAGAACAACCGTTTTATATTCCTTCTTCATCTTATAGTCGCCTTGAGGCCCCTAGCACCGGTTTGAGTAGAATTCATCGATAAATGTCCATCAACGCTACATCTATCTTTGCTTTTTGTCATAGATACAGGATCGTCAACAAATATAAAAATAAATGGCAAAGCAATCTTACAATTTACTTTCATCTGTTGCCTGACAACGGAGGACAATCACAACATATAAGCAACCACAGAGCACTTATCGATTCAATCGCAAGAACACTTTGTATTACCAAATAGCGAGATGTAGGAACTGTAAACAGGCAGTCAGAATAATATTTTGGAATAACAAAAAAAATAAAATGCCAAATTTGAAATTTTTTATGGTTTATCCATACGAGAAATCTTCTACAGATCAACCAAACATATTTGATTCCAATTTTGATAAATTCTTTATATGACGTTGATAAATTCTTTATATGACGTTCCAAATTAACCGTTTACATGTACGATAACAAAATACTGAAGTCACTGTTAGTTTATTTTTTGCAGATGAGCATTTCGACAACTTATGTCTTTTCAGTGCAGATAAAATCTTAATGTTTGGAAGACCATAAAATCAAAGATATTTAAAAACTGATATAGAACAAATAACGTATATGATCTAAATGTAAAGCCGAAATCATCTAAGGACAGAGATTCGCATGAGGGAGATACTCATTAGTTTTCAACAAAATTTACACAAAAAAAAAGATATTATAAGGTTCAAAATAGAATCGGCTTTCGGGTCAGCACCGAAGTACTAACTACTGGGATGGTGAATACCCTCGGGAACTGACAGTCCACCAGCAGTGGCATCGACCCAGTGGTAACAAAAACAAAATACCGAAGCCACCGTTAATTTATTTTCTGCATATGAGCATTTCGACAACTTATGTCTCTTCAGAGCAGGTAAAATCTAAATGTTTTGGAAGACCATAAAATCAAAGATATTAAAAAACTCATAGAGAATAAATAACAAAGATAATCTAAATGTAAAGCCAAAGTCAGCGAAGGACAGAGCTATGCATGAGGGAGATGAGATTGACGCCCCCATGTATTCAAATAATGTACTGTTCCTGCTAAACTTGAGTTTGGCATTAAATCTAACGACATTTGGCAATGCGAGATCACTATGAGGGGATTTTTAAAACAAATGATTTAAAGTGACTACCGACTTTGACATTTTCCTTGATTGACCCACTCACGGTCTAACGGGTGCTGTTAACAGAGCAGGACATGCTTCCCCTTCCGGAGCACCTGATGTCACTCTCAGTTTCACTGGAATTCACACTGTGAGTGCTTTGTTTTGAATGTTGTGATTTCTGTTTCTGTGCTTTGTGTCTGTCTAGCGTCGTTGTGTTGTGTCTGGCGTCATTGTTTATTGTGTCCTTGTTTTGGCCATGCCTTTGGATGTCGATTTTTTGTAAATTTCACTCCTTTGTTCCTTCGGTATTCTACTGCCGTTGTTTTAAGTAATTTTACTGAAAAGATGGCCGCAAAAAACATGAAAAATTAATATACGATTAAAAATAGAAACAAAACTGTAAAAAATAACAGAGAAAATTAAATGTGCTTAAATTTGCAGAAAAAATTACAAAAAGGATATTTGGAATGTGTGTAGCCTTTTTAGAAGATGAAAAGTGACATAGAAAAAGAGGCGATTTTTTTTAAATAGCCTAAACTTTATTGAGCTTAAAAAAAATCAAATTCCTTTGCCAGAGCTCTTAAGTCAGATACTTTAATGTTACCTGAATACTGATTTCGGGGAAGTTTTTTGTTGTGTTTACATCCCGAAACAATAAGGCACGGACCATTTGATTTTCAGGGGGGACCTGGGATTTTCACCAGAGCCGGGAAATTTTTTCTCCCGCTTCGCGTGCCAGATTATTTTTTCCCATATACACAATGCTAGGAAATTTTGTTGAGCCGGGCTTTTTTTTTCTAATGGACAGGATCATGACTAGATTATTTTTTTCAACCCAGATGCTGGCCAGAGAATTTGTTTTGGCAAAAGTCGGGGCCAGACATTTTTTTTTCAAAAAAATACCAGCCCCCCCCTGAAAATCAAATGGTCCGTGCCTAACTTGTGTTTTAAATCTAAGATTTTTTCTCTTGTTTAATGGGAGTCTGATGGTTCGATTTTCCCCAAACTTCACAGGAAGATGTATCCCAATTCGAAGAATTGCAATCAGGTCTTGGTATCTTAAAAATAGTGCCCATCATATAATGGGAACGTAGCTAGGAAAGAAAACCAAAAGTGACCAAAATTTGATTCAACTACACAAAAAGATTACAAAGAAGAAGGGAAATATGTTTCTGGTCTAAAATTCTCAAAATGACATTTGTTGCAAACAGGATAGGTACATGTAAAACGCGAAAAAATAGTAATGCTTAGAACTGAATAAAACCTAACAGAAGGGTCACCTACGTGAATCTAGACTTAGAATTTTGTGTTTGAGTTCTTCTTCTTCTTCTTCATATAAGAGCTGGGTTCACGACTGGAACGTTGAAACTCTGCAGAGCTGCACGTGGTGAACGGTAACAAATATTGTCCCGTAATGATCATATGTAGTAAAAGTTGTAATTTACACTGGTTAAAACTATATACATTGTCATGTCCGGTAATTATTGAAGAGCCTGGAGTGCACAGCGGAATCTCTAGCGATCCCGCTTGTGTGACCTTGGCTGGCAGTGCTTTTCATCCCAAGATGGTAAGGGGAAAAATGAATCCATGTAGTTTTCGTTGGTGATCCTTTGTTGGTAAACGAGTTCTACTGTCGCCACCTTAGATATTCTTGTTCTTGTCGATATCTACAAGTTCATTTGAAATGCGGTAGAGCATGCATAGTATGTTATCTCAACGCCTCGATTGTAGTGAGGTCCAACTAAGATCTTCCATCATTGCTGAAACACATCCGTTGGAGTTTTTTAAACATTTTTCCCCGCAAGCAAGTAAGACCAATTTAGAAACCAGCATTGAAACAATCTTATTGAAATCTAGAATAATCATGCAAGGTCTTGTCGTAGCGCTATCAGGTCTTGACATTTTGTATTGAGGTCCGTTATAATGGATAAAAACGGGAACTTAAAAAGTACCCCAAATTGAATGAATTTTTACATAGAAAAGGCACAACTATATTTTTCAGGTTAGCGATTTTCAAAATGACGGTTGTCGATGTGGCAGAAGAAAGTGTAAAAATTAAGTGCTGTAAATTGGGTGAAATCTTACAGAAACCAATGGGATGTGTAGAACTTATTTTGGGCAAAAAGATTCAAATGACTGCTGTTGTCAAAAAGTTTGTAACATAAAGTGCTGAATGTCACTTTATAGAATTGTTGTTGTGTTGAAAAACTTATATTCAGACAAAAAACTAACAATTTTGACGATTCCTATTGAAATAGAAAAAAATCTGGCTCCGAATTAAATCAAACTTAAATTGAACTTAAAATGGCGATGCTCCTTCTCACCTCAAAAATTTGATACCGCCAAGTATACAAAGCACGAGTATTTATCCCCTGAGAAACGGTGAAGACATTATTGTCCCTTTTTGTAGATTATCTTTAACTAGTGAATCTTACATTCCATCTACTATCAGACAGTGGAACAACTTGGACTAAGACACGCGTCATGCAGATAATCTATCTAAATTTAAATCTGCAATAAAAAACTCCAGAGAGAAAAAGACAGTAATCCCAGACCACTATTACTTTGGAGCACGAAGGCTTAACATCATTTTAGCACAGTTTAGATGTTCAGCAACATTCCTTAATAATGACCTAAAAAGATAAACGTAATATCTGATCCATCATGTCGTTGTGGGGCACCACGTTTGAAACTACAAACATTCTTTTCTTTGAATGTCCATTATTTTTAGATAAACGTAATGTCTTAGTAAATGAATTAGCCTGGTTGCCTGATTGTCTTGAACGGAACATCTTAATTAGTGGTAGTTCAACTCTTTCAAACCACGAAGATGAAGAAGTATTTAAAGTAGTATTTGCATATATAAAAAAAATCCCAAACTTGATTATAAGCCGAGTTTATTTACATGCACGATCCACACACACACACACACGCAATCAGACGCAAATTCTGTGTCTTTCTTTTATCTTTTCTCTCTTTTCTTATCCTCTTGGTCTAAAAATACTTTTCATTACTCTATTAGTGAACTCTCATGCATGCATACTATTGTATAATATTGTAATTCTAAGTTTGATTAACTTGTGTCTTATCCGTTTTTGCTTTATGTTCTTGAGCAAATAAAATACTTTTAATTGAATTGCACTTTTCAGGAGTCACATTAAATGATTTTGGGCTGATATTTTTAATATTAAAGGTCGTTTGTGTTTGCATCCTAACTCAATTATCACAAGTTTTATCCCACTTAACTATAAATGTCTTTTCAGTTGGAATACATCATTTAAACAATGGTTGTAAAAATCCAAATTTACAGGACTAATTTTCTGATATTTTATCTATCTCTTTCATTAGTTCTTCCACTCAAGTTCTTGTGTTTCAAATTGATAAATTGTAAAAGTTGCTATTTTAACCATTCACATAATCAATATTTGCATTTCTGCTGCAATAGTTGATAGAGATCTTTTCACCTTCAATACTTCATCACGACCGAGACCATTTAATAACTCATTCTACAAACTTATTGGATCATCGATACTGACAACTGTAACAAATGCTCTTTCTTTGACATTATTTAACTAAACACAGAAACATCCAGACCACAGTATGGAACATCCCTATTTTACCCACAAATATCCAGACTTTAAAAGTCAGCCAGTTTAAACAGATGACCAAATGTTGCAGATCACATACGAAATAGAACTAATTGTTTATAGTAGGAGCTTCGTAAACTGATTAAATCAAAACATTAACAAACATAGTAAATACTAACAACACGTTAATTCAATTTTATACAATACGCTTTGAATTCATGACCAGTAGGGAGCGTCTGAGGAGTCGTAAGCAAGATAGATACATTCCTTTAGCTGACAGAAAATCATTACTGAGAGCAGTGTCGGGACAATGTAGACAAATACGGATAAAGAGCCATGTGAAAAAAAGATCGAATAATTTATTTTTTTTGTTACAGACCTAGTAAGCATTTTTCAACTAAGGTTTAATAATTACAAAATACAGATGTTCCTGTTAATTTATTTTCTGCATATGCACATTCTACAAATAATGTCTCATCTGAAAGATCAAACTAAACATTTGTAAGTCCGTTAATAGAAAAACGTGTAAATCTGATAAAAAAAGGAAACAAACAAACAGAATAGCCATATCAGCAAAGGACAGAGCTATGCATAAGGGAGATACTCCCTAGTCTTAAACAAAATTTTGTATAATTTAGATATTGCAAGCTTCGATAAAGTCGGTTTTCGGGTCAGCACAGAAGTGCTGACTACTGGATTGGTGAATACCCTCGGGGACTAATAGTTCTCCAGCGGAGGCATCGGCTCAGTGGTAATAAATATCATCAAAGCTCCGATGGAGCTGAATCTCAAAGCCCTGAAAATCTACATGTGGCAAAACTCCGTCGTTATCCAAAGAACTGCTACATACGTCTGCATGTATTAAGTTATTCCGTAATACGTGAAAATAATCGGATAGTGTGATTTCGCATGTTGATTTCATTGATATAAATATATGCAGTACACTGTCACAGGTAAACAAATGTTATTTCAATCTCGCAAATTACTGCGCGACAAGTTCGTTGATCCGAGACGCAATATAAAAAAAACGAGTAATTTGATAAACATACATACTGTTTTCAATTTATTAAAACAACACTGTATTCAACTCAAGAAAATGAAGAAATATGACTTAAATACTAAATGTATACGATTTTGAAAGAAACTTGCGCACTATATTTTATCGGAAGCACGAAGATCATCTTTAAGAGCTGTTAATAGGCTTGAAGCCTCATGCGGGGCACGTGATTTTTTCTTGCCATATCAATATCTCTCCAGCCATTTCATGGCTTCGAGATAAAAATACCGATGTTACTGTTAATTTATTTAAGTGGTATAAAAATTACCAGTGAAATTAAAATAAATTAAATAAATAGAAAATATCGTTAATTAGACGGTGGTGTTGGTAATACGAAAGAAAAAGTGAAGGCTATTTTACAAAAAAAGGAACATTCTATGCTGAACTTTCAACGTACTTAGGCTCGTATTTATTCTCATAAATTTAAGATATGCTGTTCTTCTAAGGTTTGATATCGTAGAGAAGATATATAGTTAGACCAAGAGATCCACAAGTCATTGACTTGGCTTACAATGGCGAAAGTGGTCTCGTATTTTGATAGCAAAAGTGTTAAAGAGTATTTTGATAGCAAAAACGATGAAGAGTATTTTCATAGCAAAAGTATTAAAGGCTATTTTGATAGCAAAAATGATGAAGAGTATTTTCATCGCAAAAATGATGAAAAGTATTTTGAGAATTTTAAATTGATCCATTTTGATCAGACAATCACCTCCTGTGGAACTGCATGTAAGCACTATTTTACCCATCTTTCTAAATCACGTTTTGTCGTGTTTTTTTCCTTTTCAAGATAGTAGTCAAGGAGTTAGTAGTCTACCCGCATTGGGTTTTATACGTATGTTTATATCCTATAGGGAAACGGGATAGAGAAAGGGGGAGGTTTGGATACCCATAAGCCGGTGTCACCCTACCCCAGGCTAAGCTAGTGCCAGTACCAAGTCCGGCTATCCTGAGTTCCTATCGTTAATATTTACGTTTGTTGTCTTTCAACTGTGTTGTTTTAGTGCGGTTCTCTTGTGAATTATGGCATGTGATTGTAATTTTCGGCCATTGTATATGTTTACTCTTATCTTTTGTTTGTAATTGAACAGCAAGGAAGAAATAAAATGGTCAAAATGTTCAAAGTTACGATTAACAGTAGAGAACTGGAGAAGAAAGTGTATTGTTTCAGTGCCATAAAGCTGGATTTAACCCATCATTTCGTTTGAAATGACTGTACCAAGTCAGGACCATTGCGGTCGACCAATTTTCCGATGATTTCCATCTGTTTTGTCTTTCGCCTCTTGGACTTTGGCTCATGACAAATCCTTTCGGTAATTTTGTTATTACCCTGATTTATATAGTTGGTAAATGTCCTTTTTTATATTTAAGTCGTAAAAACTGATTTTCACGAATGCATGTTTAAATGAGGGAAATGCATGTTTGAATATAGTATTAAATATATACTAGTAACTGTTTAACTGACATCAAAGAGCCATATTCTTTCTATGTATCATACATGTCATTCCTCCTGCCAACTTTTATCCGCTGCATGTCGGGTTCTTAGAAAAAAACTGTAATCAATGGAAAATATCTAATGGATCCGAGAAGATTGTTTTGAAATACAAATATTTAATCTTCTCTTATAACACCACTTTACTTACGCACATGTAATAATTGTAAGCCTTTGCATAGTCTGAGCGAACAGTTATTATCTAAGTCAACAGGACACCAAGAGCTTTCTGCTTGAAACCATTAATCAGCAGGTAATCTTTGTTATGGTCTTTAACAGGATATGTGTATTTACTAAGTTCATCAAAGGGATAAATTTAATCATTTTTCACTAAGAAAACCTGTCCAAAAATAGCAGAAGTGAGGCTTTTAACAATGTAGAAGTGCAGTTTGTGTCATTTAAGAAGAACAGAAGTAACTGCTAATGAAAGTTACAGTAACATTATGTTCAAACAGAGTTAACGTGATTATATGCCAGCTACAGTGTATACAGAATGGCGCCTAACTACCATGATGGATTAGGCGGTACTTCATGTTGACAACGTAAACAATTTCCATTCTTTCTGTCAGCATAACATCTTCCTTACCCTTTTACCATTTATAAGATTGCACTTAAAACCCTCAATAACTATGGGAATTATTTTTCTTATTCAACTTAAGGAACCATGTTGTACTGAAGAACCTTATGAAGTTCAATATGTCCTAGTGTTAAAAGTGTACGCTATTCATTGACAAAACAATATCATTCACTAAAGATTTTTTTCCTAAGGTAAACTAATATGATGAAATTAATATTGTTTTTGCAATTATATCTTTGTGACTAAAATATTATTTAATACAAAAAAAAAGAAAACAAAAGCAAACAAAACAAAACAAAAAAATAAGGATTTGTTTAACCAAAGCCTTTAAGAGAAGGGCAGCCATTGTAGAGTTTGAGTTTTTTATTTATGTGGATTGATAATTCATATCAACAGTTTATGCATCTGCATATACTGTAAAATGTGCTCTGTAGACAAACAATGCATTTCTGTTATTTTAAACAAGTTTAGTTGTTGATAAGTGAATCATTTAAATGTGTATCATTTTGTTGTTTCAAGTGATTCATTTTTAGTTGTCGATAAGTAATTCATTTTTAGTTGTAGAAAAGTGATTTATTTGTCGATAAGTGATCCAGTTTTAGTGGTCGAAAAGTGATCCATTTTTAGTTGTTATCAAGTGATCCATTTTAAGTTGTCGGTAGTAATTTATTTTTATTTGCCGATAAGTGATTCATTTTAAGTTGTCGAAAAGTGATTCATTTTTATATGTCGATAAGTGTTTCATTTTAATTGTCGATTAGTGATCCAGATTTAGTGTTTGAAAAATGTATCATTTTTAGTTGTTGATGAGTGATTTCTTTTAGTTGTCGATAAGTAATTCATTTTTTATTTGCCATTCAGTGAAACATTTTTAGTTGTCGATAAGTGATTCATTTTAATTGTCGATAAGTGATCCAGTTTAAGTGGTCGAAAAGTGTATCATTTTTAGTTGTAGATAAGTGATTCATTTTTAGTTGTCGATAAGAAATTCATTTTTTATTTGCCGGTCAGTGATTGATTTTTAGTTGTCGAAAATTGATTCATTTTTAGTTGTCGAAAAGAGATTTATTTTTAGTTGCTGATTTGGTAATTCATTTTTTATTTGCCAATCAGTGATTCATTTTTAGTTGTCGATAAGTGATTATTTTTAGTTGCCGATACGTAAATCATTTTAGTTGCCGATAAGTGATTCATTTCTAGTTGTCGAAAAGTGATTCAATTTTAGTTGTCGATAAGTGATTCATTTTAAATTTCCGATAAGTCATTCATAAGTCATTCATGCCATTGACTTCTAACTCACTACTATAACACCTTACACTTTACGCCGGTCCTATTATACATTGCTATTGTATGGAGATATAAATTTGATATCTGAACTGTATGACAAGTGTGATGACTGAATCTCTCAAATTGTAACTGTAAAAAAGGATTACAGGAAACATCTACAATGGCTGAAAATTACAGTGACATGTCAATCTGACAGGGAACTACACAAGAATAACACAAAGAAGACAAAAGACAGACGAAAACAACTAAAGGAACTCGGGACAGCCAGGCTTGGTACCGGCACTAGCAAAAGCCAGCGGTAGGGTTGAACCGGTTTATGGGCACCCAAACCTCCCCTCTGTCCCGTTTCCCTATAGTATAACAAACATACGAATAAAATCCAATAAGGGTTAACTACTGACTCCAGGACCACAATCTTGAAATGAGAGAAAATGACAATACGTAATTTTTTAAAGACGGGTCAAGGGGTGTTTGCTGCTTCACTACCGGCTAGCTCAAGGAGCCTAATCTGCTGGTAAAATACTGACGCACTACGGAAGAAAAATCAAACTAAAAAAAATTCAGGTGACTAGATCTCAAAGCTAATCTTACGGATGCAAGTATCATGTCGATACTCCCTATTACGTAAAGAATGTAAGTTACATCCCAGCTTTGCACTTTTTAAAAACATTTCCGTAAAAACGAGGATTAGAAATACCCATAGTATTAGTCTGTTTTGGAGTAAGGCCATATTTAGATATCAAATGTTCATATCTATTATAAATTAAAATTTCTTAAACGTATTCAACTACTTATGAAATCTGCAACCCTGTTGTAAAAGTTTGGCTGTGATATTAAAGATACGTTCATTAAAATCGTCAACAATAGAACAAACGCGTGCCAATCGTACTTGTTGAGAAATATACTCTCCGTTGGATTGACCTAGAGGGATGTCGCCGTCAAGGAAATGGAAATAGGGTCTGTAAGTCTCGTCATGTGACACCGAGAAATCACGATAAAACACAAATTTGAAAACGTTTCCCGCCTAAATATGACGTTGTGGGATTATGGCGTCTTCATTGTTTGCTTGAAACGTCATATTTTTCTGTTAAAAATGCAACTTCCAGGTACAAATTATGTACCCGGAAGTCCCAAAATTGGACGAGACTTACAGACCATATTAGTAAAAGTGTAAACCTCCTCTGTCTCAGGATCAATATAACTAACCTGTCTTTAAAGAGCATAAAGTTCACAGTTGATTTGTTACAGTCGAGCGTGAAGTTTGTACGGTTATTTTTGAAAAGAGCTTAAATACTATCCCAAAAGCTGCTGAGCCAGGGATTTGTTCAGGCTATAATGCTTTAATCCCTCGAGAAATACTATGGCCGTCATCATAACATAATTGAAAGATATGTTTGGAAAGCTGTTGAGGAATATATTCTCTATTTATTGATATCTATAAATGAGTTATAGATATCAATAATTCATTTATACATATCAATAAATATTTATACATATCTTTAAATCAGCATTTATTGATATCAATAAATACAGCTTAACATGATTTATTGATACTAAGAAATAAATTATTGATATTAACAAATGATATTTAAAATAGTGAACAATTTGTAGATATAAATAAATCATTTATTATATCTATAAATCAATTTTAAATATCAATAAATAGTGCTATTTATTAATATCGCAAAATGATTTACTGATATCTATAATTCATTTCAAATCTCCATATTTCGATTTATTGCTACCTAAAACTCAATCCTCATAAATCGCCTCTGTGACCCAGATCATTATAGTATTGGTAAGTATATTATATGAAGAGTTCAGTTGATCAAGATTATTTTTTGATATATATAATTCAATTCTAAAATCTATAAATCGCCTCGGTAACATTGATCAGCATTTACAATATTAAAATTATACCATAAAAGAGTTCAGTTGACCTCGATTTTTTAATATCCATATATCGCCTTAGTGACACCGATCATTACATTAAATTTCTTTAAACGTTACATTGAATTTCTTTAAACGCGGCAAGGACAATAACTTTTATATTTTTTTTTTCAAATAATAAACATTTCATATGAATTTTATCTTCAGTTCATTACATTTAATTTTCTTAAATGTTTATTTTATTTTATTTTATTATTTTTTTTTGTCATCACATCTGAAAGAACCTTCAACTTTACATAGTGTGAGACGCATACTCGAGTGATATGAAAGTTACAATTTGAGGTGTTCATCCATGAGTGAGGAACGCGCTGCTGAACTCATGTTTTCAAATCGTGTTTATTGATATGATTGAAATACAAGTTAATATACTGACTTTATCATATGTTTATATAAAATATCAGTAAAGTTTTACCCATTGATAATACTGTCGATATTTAATATTTAGTCCAACTATCTTCAAATTGTTCACCACCGTGTGATATGACTTTTGTTATCAACTGCTTCCGGTTTATATCACACGCTAAATCTGTAACTGTATTATCAGTCATTTTTGCAATAGATTTTACACTAAACATTACTGATTTTTTAAAATTATCTTTTGAATAAAATATTCTTCCTTTTTTAAAAATATGAAACATATACCAATTTGTTTTTTCAATTCATGTTTGAATATGCTTCACAACTAAAATGTTGTCTTTATAAATTCAACGTTTCAAGGGTTAAAACCAAAATTGCGGTTGCTGAAATTCAACATTTTAGAGATCGCATATAGAATTGGGGATGTATTTTTAGTTTGAAACATATGATAAAAACATCACATCATGCAATTTTTTATATCAGACCCATAATCAGTCCATGGTCAAAATCATCACTTGAGCCTACCGGCTCTCGGGCTGATATTCTGACCTGGGGCTGATAATGGGTATGATATGAAAAATGGCATATTATAATCTATATTTATTGGTTAATTATTCAAGATGTTAAAAAAATAAAATTAAACTTAACTCAAAAGTACCTTATTTTATATGAATAAATAAAAAGTTGCAATATTCCAGATGCTTCAAAAATAAATAAGTTTTAATGCAATGTAATTCCATTCATATGTATGCTTTAAAGGCATTAATTTTTTTAATTTCGTAAAAATATAATCTTTAGAAAGGTTCTATTTAAGTAAATTTCTCCGGAAAAAAAATGAATTTTTTTGTCAGTTTTAATTATTAAGTTTAAACCGAAGACTTCAAATCTTATATTTTAAATAAGACATTAAATTTTAATGTCGCAACATATAAACTTATTCAAAAGGTTATTTTAAAATCTACTTTTTCAATCATATTTATGATAAAAGACATTCAGTTTTAGTTTCGCAACATAAAAACTCCTTCGAAAGGTTATCATAAAGTAAAATTTTCAAAACAATTAAATTGTTATGGTCATTTTAAATAATTAAGTTTGAACTGAATACTTGAAATCTACTTTTCCAATCAAATATATCCTGAAAAGACATAAATTTTAAATATAAAACAAATAAACTCCTTTGAAAGGTTATTATGAAGAAAATTTTCAGAAATTGAAAAGTTTTGTCATTATTAATGATTAGATTTAAACTGAAGACTTACAATCTACTGTTCCAATCAAATTTATGTTAAAAGGGCATTAAAGTTAAATTTCGCAACATATAAACTCATTCGAAAGGTTATTATGAAATACAATTTCCATAAAATTGAATTGATTGGTCGTTTTTAATAATGAAGTTTAAACTGATAACCTAAAATGTACTTTTCAAATTATATTTATGCTTAAAAGGCATCAAACTTTAATTTCACAATACACAAACCCCTTCGAAAGGTTATTATAAAGCTTAATTTAAAAAAAATGAATTGTTTTGGTCATTTTTAATAATTAAGTTTCAACAGAAGACTTAAATGGAATAAAAAAGATAACAGGAAACACCTACAACCTAAAATCTACTTTTCCTATCATATTTATGCTAAAATTTCGCATCATATGAACTCAAACTTTCCTTCAAAAGGTTATAATGAAGAATTTTTTTAAAAATTGAATCATTTTGGTCGTTTTTAATGCCCAACTTTAAACTGAAGACTTAGAATCTATTTTCCAATCATTTTCCAATCATATTTATTATAAAAGTCATCAAATTTTGGACTACATGATATATAAACTCCTCCAAAGGTTATATAAAATGAAAATTAGAATAAAACTAAAAAGTTTTGGTCATTTTTTTTAATTATTAAGTTTAAACAGAAGAATAATAATCTTACTTTTAACCATATTTAAGATAACAGATAAAAAATTTGTATTTCACCACATATTAAATCCTTAACAAGAGGCTCTCAAGAGCCTGTATCGCTCACCTGGGCCACGGCTGACATATGCAGTTAAAATAATCCCAATGTTTTACGGCCATCATTTTCAAATTTGTTGATTTACATTGATGTTATATTATCTTAAGTTAAACTATATTCCAGACTGGCAACTATTTTGGATGGGGGTGCAGTTCTAATGTTAAAACTATGATCCCTGCTGGCAGTCATCTTGGATATAGCGCGGATCTGAAAAACAACTTTTTGCAGGGGACCATCTTGGGACTATTGTGGCCAAGTTTGGTTTCAATTGGCCATGTAGTTTTAGAGGAGAAGATCTTTGAAAGTGTTTTACCATAGCGTCCAATGTTAAAACTATGATCCTCACTGGCAGCCATCTTGGATATAGTGCGGATCTGAAAAACAACTTTTTTGAAGGGGACCATCTAAGGACTATTGTGGCCAAGTTTGGTTTCAATTGGCCAAGTAGTTTCAGAGCAGAAGATCTTTGAGTGTATTTTCCCATAGGGTCCAATGTTAAAACTATGATCCCCGCTGGCGGCCATCTTGGATATAGCCCCGATCTGAAAAACAACTTTTTTGCAGGGGACCATCTAAGGACTATTGTGGCCAAGTTTGGTTTCAATTGGCCATGTAGTTTCAGAGGAGAAGATCTTTGAAAGTATTTTCCCATAGGGTCCAATGTTAAAACTATAATCCTCGCTGGCGGCGATCTTGGATATAGCGCGGATCTGAAAAACAACTTTTTACAAGGGACCATCTAAGGACTAGTGTGGCCTAGTTTGGTTTCAATTGGCCATGTAGTTTCAGAGGAGAAGATCTTTGAATGCGTTTTCCCATAGCTTCCAATGTTAAACCTATGATCCCCGCTGGCGGCCATCTTGGATATAGCCTGGGTCTGAATAACAACTTTTTTGAAGGGGACCATCTAAGGACTTTTGTGGCCAAGTTTGGTTTCAACTGGCCAAGTAGTTTCAGAGGAGAAGATTTTTGAAAGTATTTTCCCATAGTGTCCAATGTTAAAACTATGATCCCCGCTGGCGGCCATCTTGGATATAGCGTGGATCTGAAAAACAACGTTTATGCAGGGGACCATCTAAGGACTATTGTGGCCAAGTTTGGTTTCAATTGGCCATGTAGTTTCAGAGGAGAAGATCTCTGAAAGTATTCCCATAGGGTCCAATGTTAAACTTTGATCCTCGCTGGTGGCCATCTTGGATATAGCGCGGATCTGAAAAACAACTTTTTTGCAGGGGACCATCTAAGGACTATTGTGGCCAAGTTTGGTTTCAATTGGCCATGTAGTTTCAGAGGAGAAGATCTTTGAAACTGTTTTCCCATTGCGTCCAAAGTTAAATTATGATCCTTGCTGGCGGCCATCTTGGATATAGGGCGGATCTGCAAAACAAATTTTTTGAAGTGGACCATCTACGGATTATTGTGGCCTAGTTTGGTTACAATTGGCCATGTAGTTTCAGAGGAGAAGTTCTTTGAAAGTATTTTCCCATAGGGTCCAATGTTAAAACTATGATCCCCGGTGGCAGCCATCTTGGATATAGTGTGGATCTGAAAAACAACTTTTTTGCATGGGACCATTTAAGGACTATTGTGGCGAAGTTTGGTTTCAATTGGCCATGTAGTTTCAGAGGAGAAGATCTTTGAAAGTATTTTCCCATAGGGTCCAATGTTAAAACTATGATCCCCTCTGGCGGCCACCCCCGGCACCTGAATAGGTTTTCAGGGCTTTGGCTACAGAGCTGCCGGGCGCGTCCCCAGGTGGTGGATAGGGGAATGCCCTGTCTTTGCGGGGTAGTCAGGTCATAATACGGAAAGCCTGACCGCGAACCATTGTAGCCAAACTGTGTGGAGAAACGCCACGCTCCATGCAGTATAAAGACCCCTTCTATATTTCTCTAAAGAGAGCAGACGCACTGGGTGTCGTATAGAAGGCTAAATTTCCTGCCCCTACCCATTTCTCCCCTTTTCCAGTGGCAATCAAAAGTCGTTGCCCCGGTTGTCCCTTCCACCTTTATTTCTTTCTTCTTTTACTTACAATTTGTTTTGAATTGATTAACTCGTTCTCGTCCTGATATAGCTGAAATATTGCTCACTGGACGTTAAACTCTAACTAATCAATCAATCAATCTGGCGGCCACCTTGGATATAGTGCGGATCTGAAAAACAACTTTTTTAAAGGGGACTATCGAAGGACTATTGTGGCCAAGTTTGGTTTCAATTGGCCATGGAGTTTCAGAGGAGAAGATCTTTGAAAGTATTTTCCCATAGGGTCCAATGTTAAAACTATGATCCCCACTGTCGGCCATCTTGGATATAGCCCGAGTCTGAAAAACAACTTTTTTCAGGGGACCATCTAAGGACTATTGTGGCCAAGTTTGGTTTCAATTGGCCATGTAGTTTCAGAGGACAAAATCTTTGAAAGTATTTTCCCATAGGGTCCAATGTTAAAACTATTATCCCCGCTGGCGGGCATCTTGGATAAAGCGCGGATCTGAAAAACAACTTTTTGCAGGGGACCATCTAAGGACTATTGTGGCCAAGTTTGGTTTCAAATGGCCCAGTAATTTCAGAGTAGAAGATCTTTGAAAGTATTCCCCATAGGGTCCAATTTTAAACTATGATCCCCGCTGGTGGCCATCTTGGATATAGCGCAGATCTGAAAAACAGCTTTTTTGAAGGGACCATTTTAAGACTATTGTGGCCTAGTTTGGTTTCAATTGGCCCTGTAGTTTCAGAGGAGAAGATCTTTGAAAGTATTTTTCCATAGGGTCCAATATAAAAACTATGATCCCCGCTGGCAGCCATCTTGGATAAAGCGTGGATCTGAAAACAACTTTTTTGCAGGGGACCATCTAAGGACTATTGTGGCCGAGTTTGGTTTCAATTGCCCATGTAGTTTCAGAGGAAAAGATCTTTGAAAGTGTTTTCCCATAGCGTCCAATGTTAAAACTATGACCCCTGCTGGCGGCCATCTTGGATATAGCCCCGATCTGAAAACCAATTTTTTGAAGGGGACCATCTAAGGACACTTGTGGCCAAGTTTGGTTTCAATTGGCCATGTAGTTTCAGAGGAGAAGATCTTTGAAAGTATTTTTCCCATAGGGTCCAATGTTAAAACTATGATCCCCGCTGGCGGCCACCTTGGATATAGTGCAGATCTGAAAAACAATTTTTTTTAAAGGGGACCATCGAAGGACTATTGTGGCAAAGTTTGGTTTCAATTGGCCATGTAGTTTCAGAGGACAAGATCTTTGAAAGTATTTTCCCATAGGGTCCAATGTTAAAAGTATTATCCCCGCTGGCGGCCATCTTGGATAAAGCGCGGATCTGAAAAAAAAAACAACTTTTTGCAGGGGACCATCTAAGGACTATTGTGGCAAAGTTTGGTTTCAATTGGCCATGTAGTTTCAGAGGAGAAGATCTTTGAAAGTATTCCCCATAGGGTCCAATATTAAACTATGATCCCCGCTGGTGGCCATCTTGGATATAGCGCAGATCTGAAAAACAACTTTTTTGAAGGGACCATCTTAGGACTATTGTGGCCTAGTTTGGTTTCAGTTGGCCATGTAGTTTCAGAGGAGAAGATCTTTGAAAGTATTACCCATAATGTCCAATATTAAAACTATGATCCCCGCTGGCAGCCATCTTGGATATAGCGTGGATCTGAAAAACAACTTTTTTGCAGGGGACCATCTAAGGACTATTGTGGCAGAGTTTGGTTTCAGAGGAAAAGATCTTTGAAAGTGTTTTCCCATAGCGTCCAATGTTAAAACTATGATCCCCGCTGGCGGCCATCTTGGATATAGCCCCGATCTGAAAAATAACTTTTTTGAAGGGGACCATCTAAGGACTATTGTGGCTAAGTTTGGTTTCAATTGGCCCAGTAGTTTCAGAGGAGAAGATCTTTGAAAGTACTTTCCCATAGGGTCCAATGTTTAAACTATGATCCCCGCTGCCGGCCACCTTGGATATAGTGTGGATCTGAAAAACAACTTTTTTAAAGGGGACCATCGAAGGACTATTGTGGCCAAGTTTGGTTTCAATTGGCCATGTAGTTTCAGAGGAGAAGATCTTTGAAAGTATTTTCCCATAGGGTCCAATGTTAAAACTATGATCCCCGCTGGCAGCCATCTTGGATATAGCGTGGATCTGAAAAACAACTTTTTGTAGGGGACCACCTAAGGACTTTTGTGGCAAAGTTTGGTTTCAATTGGCCCAGTAGTTTCAGAGGAGAAGATCCTTGAATGAAAAGTTTACGCCGGACGGACGACGGACGAAAAGTGATGGCAAAAGCTCACCCTGGCTATAGCCAGGTGAGCTAAAAAGGATATTATAAAATACAATTACCAAATATCTTAATCGTTTTGGTCATTTTCAGGGATTCAGTTTAACCCAATGACTAAAAATCTTACTTTTCCAATAATATTTTTGCTAAAACGCCATTTTATTTTGGACTATGCAATATATAAATGAATAATAAATCAATATTCTTTTTAATACAATATATAAGACGGAGATAAGGGAGTAAAACAAGGTTTGTTGTCACATTTCAACATTCAAGAACTAGATGTTGTCGGAAACGACAGCTATCCCCGCACTCCCTGTTTGACACAGAAAACAGTTGTTATACACCCTTGGCATAATTTTTTTCATTATCTTTGAAATCTACCTATTGATAGTCATTATTGTCACTAAAAGAATTCTAGGATATATGGTTGCTAAGTAGAATTCCAAAAAATAAGTGGTCTTTGAGACTTTCAGGAAATTTATGAAAATTGGAACCAAATATTTTTGAAATCCAAGTCATGAAAATGTTCATCTTAAACTACACAAACATTTTAAGTATGGTTCTTAGGTAGAATTCCAAAA
>MJUU01062695.1:67020-77492 GCA_002080025.1 Modiolus philippinarum
GGTCTTCTGTAGAGTTTGTACCTAAAGTATCATTAGACACTCTGAAAGAGTTAGTATGGTCTCCCGTAGAGTATGAACCTGAAGTATCATCAGACACTCTGGAAGGGTTAGTATAGTCTCCTGTAGAGTATGAACCAGAAGTATCATCAGATATCTGAAAGGGTTAGTACGGTCTTCTGTAGAGTTTGTACCTAATATATCATTAGACACTATGATAGGGTAAGTATGGTCTCCCGTAGAGTATGAACCTGAAGTATCATCAGACACTCTGGAAGGGTTAGTATAGTCTCCTTTAGAGTATGAACAAGAAGTATTATAAGATATCTGAAAGGGTTAGTATGGTCTTCTGTAGAGTATGAATCTGAAGTATCACCGGACACTCTGGAAGGGTTAGTATAGTCTCCAGTAGAGTATGAACCTGGAGTATCTTCAGACACTCTGTAAGAGTGAGTATAGTCTCCTGTAGACTATGAACCTATCGCCAGGCACCCTGGAAGGTTAAGTATAGTCTCCTGTAGAGTATGAACCAGAAGCATCACCACATATCTGAAAGGGTTAATATGATCTTCTGTAGAGTTTGAACCTAAAGTATCATTAGACACTCTGGAAGGAATAGTATGATCTCCTGTATAGAATACGTCTGACGTATCAGCAGACACTCAGGGTTTGTATGGTATTTTAAAGAGTATGAACCTGAAGTATCATCAGACACTCTGGAAGGATTTGTATGGTCTCCTGTAGAGTATGAACATTATGTTTAATTGGACACACTGCCAGGGTTTGAATGGTCTCCTGTGGAGTATGAGCCTGATTTATCATCAGATACTCTGGAAGGTTAGTATGGTCCGTAGAGTATGAACCTGAAGTATCAGACACTCTGGCGAGAAAAGTTATGCCTGCAAAAACCATTTATCCTGGTAAAAACGGCAATTTCGATTTCAATTTTGAAAACAAACCAGGCTACTTTGTGAAATACAGTAGAACTTCGATGGCTCGAATTGCAATAGCTCGAACGCCATGGATGTTTCGAACCCTTTCTCTGGTCCCTTACATAGCATGGCACAGAAAAGAAAAAATGAAGAAAAAGCACAATTACAAAAATGAACAACACAGACCCAATAAAAAAAAACCATGTGTGAAATCAGGTGAACGGGTAGAGTAAGTATCTCCAGCTTCTTATAAGACACCCGCCGTGTTGAACATGTCAACTCCGGTAGTAAAGTCAAATCCGGTAGAGGAAAAACAAACTTCAGTGGCAAAGAGAAAGATTTATTGTGATCTGGTCTTGGAAACTGATATCCCATAGCGGTCCACAAAATCGTGATGTCGACCGTAGAACTTCCGTAGTGATGACATCAAGTTATGGGTAACATACCATTGCTTAAGTAGCCTATATTTACGCAATCGAGATATACCAAGGCAGACTACAGGCCCTTGAGTAGCGAATGAGTTGGGAGATGTAAACTTGATATTAATGTTGCTACAAAGAGCGGGGAAGTTGGCTAATAGAAAAGTGAAGTCATCGCATTTGTCATATAGCCTAGTTTGTAGTGTACCTCTGTTGTAAATTTCAAGATGAAGGTCAAGGAACGAAGATGTTGTGGACGGGTCTGTAGTGTCTTTAATTTCGAGATGAAGGAAATCACCAAAGCGAGGGTTGTTTAGTGATAAAATATTATCTATACAACGGAAGCTGAAATTAAAGGATAGTTTTTATCTTTATTTTGTAGAAGCCCTTCGATATGACTGTAGAAAAAGATCGGCTAAAAGAGAAGCACAGTTTGTGCCCATTGGAATGCCGATAGTCTGTTGAAGAAAAAAAGTTTTCCAAACTGGACAAATACATGGTCGATCAGAAACTCTAGAAATCAAGGATTTTATTATATTTCTGAGCAGAAAACAATATTTGTATCAAATTTTTGAAATGGAATATAGTAAAAGACTTAAATTTAAAAAAGGCCATGAATATTTGATTAAGGTAATTCAGTATATGTACCAGTAATATATCGCTGGTTTTGCTTGATTATATATCTCGATTAATGTGATAAAACTGTAGTTAAATTCGATTAATCTTTAAATGTTCTGCCCTTGGTAATCAGTGATGAGTTCACAGGGTTCATGAAGAGATGATTGGGCTCTTGATGTAAAATGTAATAAATGGTGAATGAAAGAATATGGAGTAAATGCACATGGACAAAGTCTCTACAAATACATGGTAAAAACAAGCAAAAGGATAACTCTTTTATTGTTGTTCTTCATCTTGAAATCACTATGAGGCCTTCAACAATGAGCTTTGCTCATACCTCATAGTACGTTCAAGACGGCCCCTAGCACCGGTTTGAGCGGAATTCTTTGCTAATTGTCGAGCAACGCTATATGTCTTCACTGGTCATGGGTGCGGGATTGTCAACAAACATTAATTAAACTGGCAAAGTCCTCTTACAATTTCGTGACAAAAGCGCTAGTGTCTTAAGCTCGTGGACGATTACAACATATAGACAAACACAGGGCACTCATCAAGTCGAATGTAAGAAAACTTGGCGTTATAAAATAGTGAGATGTGGGTACTTAAAACAGGTGGTCAGAATTACTTTTCCAAATTACAAAAATAAATGCCAAAATTTGAAAGTATGAATAGTATATTCATATGAGAAAGTCTCTCACGCACAAGTACACCATAACTGAAATATATAGAGAGCATACATTTCTCGCACGGGGAATCTTTACGGGCTCCACACTGCAGGAGAGACAAACTCCAGTCGTAAATGGTGAATGAAATGATATGGAATAAGACAATTTGTGGAAATTAAAATATTATCTAAGTATTAAAAAAACTATTGTAAATATGCAGTCAGTCTGTCACAAAATAAACCCATCATATCTATATGAGGAGAAGACAGTCATCTCTAGGAACGCATAAAAGCTATGAAAATTGTAAAGTTTTAATCAGTCTGTATAACCGTTTTTGTGTACTTTGTTCTGTGAACTGTGTGCTGTGTTCTGAGAATTGTGTGCTGTGTTCTGTGAACTTTATACTGTGTTCTTTGAACTGTGTTTTGTGTTTTTTAATCTGCGCTGTGTTTTGCCAACTTTGCTCTGTGTTTTGTGAACTGTGTGCTGTGTTCTGTGCACGTGGTTCTGTGAATCTACCTAGTCCTTGTTACACTATGAGGCACATAGGGCAAGGACTAGCTTTATGTCTTTACCTTTCTTTTCCCAATTGTTTCCATGCCATGTGTTCTGTGAACAGTGTACTGTGAACTGCATGCTGTAAACTGTGTTTGTGACAAAATTAACCCATCATACCCATATTTCTTTTGATAGTGATATTATTAAATAGAGATGACATCATTTAACGACAGAAATTTTTACACTATCAAGTGAATATTGCTAACAAAAGTCAAATAAATAAATAAAAAAAGACCAACCTTTAGTTGTTGTCACATTAGTATCATCTCCGGGTACAAATCTATCATTTGGATCTCCTACACCTATATAAACATATCTAATGTTTTACAGTTAACTCTATAACAAGGACAGTTAAAGACTTGCACGCCCGTCTAAATTGGCATTTTTTTATTTTAAAAATTAAAATAAGAAATGAATATACATGAATTTATGTTTTAATTTAGTGCAAAAATTTTTAAGCTATGATGTTACAGTAGCTTCGATTTTTGGACAGGTTATTTAGAAAAAACAATGCTGAAATTTCTTACTACAAATAAGGTACTACATGCAAAACACTCCCTGTAATTAACAAACAGATTTTTTGGAGAAAGCTATATCTCATAGGCTACACTATCTTCTTACTTGTGACAGCACTCCCCATTCTTCGGTCATATCTCCTAATCCTACAATAATATAAAAATATGTACAATGCTATCTATATAGTAACAAGGCGCACACGTGTTTTAACAAAATGAATGAATATATATAAGAGTGCTAATGAGGCGAAATGTGTATTTTAAAACTAAGGATTATCTTATTATGTTAATATTTCCTGCAATTGACTAGTTGAATGCCCTTTTGGTTTATTATATGCTGTGATTGTCTTTTGCTACATTTTTGACAACGATTGAAAGAATACTTTGTCAATTAATTATATATATTTGAAGAGACTTTGTCTCATGTGCATTTACTCAACACCCTTTCATTGTTTGATCAAAATAAATACACATCGATAAGCTACGTTTCATTTTGACAGAAAGAATCCTTTTCAAGGAAGAAAAGATCCAATGACAAACACGAATATGCGTAGACAACGAGTCAGGAAATATCTGAGGAACACTTGATATTGAAAAATGACGGATTAGATCTGCTGGTACAGATGAATCGTAGGTCTGATAAATCGGTGATTGAATATACAAATCTCAAGAAGCTGTGATAACGAACTACAGGAGTATTGGATCGTTAGACAGATCTGACAAATTTGTAATAATTAACAAAAGGGGCAAATAATTTAAGGGACAAATTTGACTAGTGTAAATGGATTACAGTGAAGGAAGGTTTCTCAAAGACAGATCTGAAGAACTGGTGATGATTAACAAGAGGAATTGGATCATGACGGCAAATCTAATGAACGGGTGATGATCAATAAGAGGAAAGGGATCTTGACGGCAAATCTGATGAACCGGTGATGATTAATAAAAGGGGAGGGATCTTGACGGCAAATCTGACGAACCGGTGATGATTAATGACGGGAGGGATCTTGACGGCAAATCTGGTGAAACGATGAGGATCAATAAGAGGGGAGGGATTTTGACGGCAAATCTGATGAACCGGTGATGATTAATATGAGGGGAGGGATCTTAATGGCAAATCTGACGAGCCAGTGATGATAAATTATAGGGGTGGGATCTAGGCGGCAAACCTGACCAACCGATGACGATAAATAAGAGGGGAAGGATCTTGACGGTAAATCTGATGAACAAGTGATGATTAATAGGTGAAGAGGGATCTTGATAGCAAATCTGATGAACCGGTTATGATTAATAGGAGGGGGATCTTGACGGCAAATCTGAAGAACCGTTATGATTTATAGGAGGGGGATCTTGACGGCAAATCTGAAGAACCGGTGATGATTAATAAGAGGGAAAGGATCTTGACGGCTAATCTGACGAACCCGTGAAAGTAAATTAATGGAGTCTTTACAACACTTCTGAAGAACTGATGACAACGCGGAGTCACTTGAGGAAGGTTCGATGAAGACTATTTTGATAAACTAAAGGTGGAAATTAAAAAATTACGAAATAACTATAGATAGGATCTTAGGAATTGGTTATAATGGATCACTTGGGGAAGTGATTTAGAAAACAAATTGAATTTTCAAGCGTAAATGGGGGTTTTAACAAAATCACCGACAAGAATCGTCAAGAGGCAAAATGATAAAGCAGGTGGAAACCACCGGAACAAATGTCGACCGGAATGGTCTTGACTTGGTACAGACAACAAATGTCGACCGCTATGGTCCTGACTTCGTACAGACAACAAATGTCGACCCGCTATGGTCCTGACTTGGTACAGACAACAAATGTCGACCACAAGGGTCCTGACTTGGTACAGACAACAAATGTTGACCGCAATGGTCCTGACTTGGAAAAGACAACAAATGTCGACCACAACGGTCTTGACTTGGTACAGACAACAAATGTCGACCGCTATGGTCCTGACTTGGGACAGACAACAAATGTCGACCACAAGAGTCCTGACTTGGTACAGACAACAAATGTCGATCGCAGGGGTCCTGACTTGGTACAGACAACAAATGTCGACCACAACGGTCTTGACTTGGTACAGACAACAAATATCGACCGCTATGGTCCTGACTTGGGACAGACAACAAATGTCGACCACTATGGTCCTGACTTGGGACAGACAACAAATGTCGACCACAAGGGTCCTGACTTGGTACAGAAAACAAATGTCGACCGCAATGGTCCTGACTTGGTACAGACAACAAATGTCGACCACAATGGTCCTGACTTGGTACAGACAACAAATGTTGACCACAATGGTCCTGCCTTGGTACAGACAACAAATGTCGACCGCAATGGTCCTGACTTGGTACAGACAACAAATGTCGACAGCAATGATCCTGACTTGATACAGACAACAAATGTCGACATCAATTGTCCTGACTAGGTAAAGACAACAAATATCGACTACAATGGTCTTGAATTGGTACAGACAACAAATGTCGACCACAATGGTCCTGACTTGGTACAGACAACAAATTTCGACAGCAATGGTCCTGACTTGGTACAGAAAATAAATGTCGACAGCAATGGTCCTGACCTGGTACAGACAACAAATGTCGATGGCAATGGTCCTGACTTGGTACAGACAACAAATGTCGACAGCAATGGTCCTGACTTGGTACAGACAACAAATGTCGACAGCAATGGTTCTGACTTGGTACAGACAACAAATGTCGACAGCAATGGTTCTGACTTGGTACAGACAACAAATGTCGACCGCGTTGGTCCTGACTTGGTACAGACAACAAATGTCGACCACAAGGGTTCTGACTTGGTACAGACAACAAATGTCGACCACAATGGTCCTGACTTGGTACAGACAACAAATGTCGACCGCATTGGTCCTGACTTAGTACAGACAACAAATGTCGACAGCAATGTTCCTGACTTGGTACAGACAACAAATGTCGACCACAATGGTCCTGAATTGGTACAGACAACAAATGTCGACCGCATTGGTCCTGACTTGGTACAGACAACAAATGTCGACCACAAGGGTTCTGACTTGGTACAGACAACAAATGTCGACAGCATTGGTCCTGACTTGGTACAGACAACAAATGTCGACCACTATGGTCCTGACTTGGTACAGACAACAAATGTCGACAGCAATGGTCCTGACTTGGCACAGAGAACAAATGTCGACACATGGTCCTGACTAGGTACAGACAACAAATGTCGACCACAATGGTCTTGAATTGGTACAGACAACAAATGTCGACAACAATGGTCCTGACTTGGTACAGACAACAAATGTCGACAGCAATGGTCCTGACTTGAGACAGACAACAAATGTCGACAGCAATGATCCTGACTTGGTACAGACAACAAATGTCGATCGCTATGGTCCTGACTTGGAACAGACAACAAATGTCGACCGCAGTGGTCCTGACTTGGTACAGACAACACATTTCGACAGCAATGGTCCTGACTTGGTACAGAAAACAAATGACAGCGATGGTCCTGACTTGGTACAGACAACAAATGTCGATCGCAATGGTCCTGACTTGGTACAGACAACAAATTTCGACAGCAATGGTCCTGACTTGGTACAGAAAACAAATGTCGACAGCAATGGTCCTGACTTGGTACAGACAACAAATGTCGACAGCAATGGTTCTGACTTGGTACAGAGAACAAATGTCGACAGCAATGGTTCTGACTGAGTACAGACAACAAATGTCGACCGCTATGGTCCTGACTTGGTACAGACAACAAATGTCGATCACAAACGTCCTGACTTGGTACAGACAACAAATGTCGACCGCAATGGTCCTGACTGGGTACAGACAACAAATGTCGACCACAATGGTCCTGACTTGGTACAGACAACAATGTCGACCACAATGGTCCTGACTTGGTACAGACAACAAATGTCGACCGCATTGGTCCTGACTTGGTACATACAACAAAATCAACAGCAATTGTCCTGACTTGGTATAGACAACAAATGTCGACAGCAATGGTCCTGACTTGGTACAGATATCAAATGTCGACCACAATGGCCTTGAATTCGTACAGACAACAAATGTCGACCGCAATGGTCCTGACTTGGTACAGACAACAAATGTCGACAGCAATGGTCCTGACTAGGTACAGACAACAAATGTCGACCGCAATGGTCTTGAATTGGTACAGACAACAAATGTCGACCACAATGGTCCTGACTTGGTACAGACAACAAATGTCGACCACAATGGTCTTGAATTTGTACAGACAACAAATGTCGACCACAATGGTCCTGCCTTGGTACAGACAACAAATGTCGACAGCAATGGTCCTGACTTGGTACAGACAACAAATGTCGACAGCAATGGTCCTGACTTGGTACAGACAACAAATGTCGACAGCAATGGTTCTGACTTGGTAAAGACAACAAATGTCGACAGCAATGGTCTTGACTTGGTACAGACAACAAATGTCGATCGCAATGGTCCTGACTTAGTACAGACAACAAATGTCGACCACAATGGTCCTGACTTGGTACAGACAACAAATGTCGACCGCAATGGTCCTGACTTGGTACAGGCACTTGTAGTGAAATGTAAATGAACTATCGCGACGACATATCTGGAAGATTTGTGATGATTAATAAGCGGGGAGGGATCTTGAAGACAAATCCGACTAAAATTATTGGATGACAAGTTTTGAAGATAGGTCTGAAGAAATAATGACATTGAGTACGTTTAAGAAAAATCTGATTAACCGGTGATGTGAACTAAAGATGGAATTGATCCTGAAGAAAAATCGTAGAAAGCAGTGATAATGAACTACAGGAGGAATGGATCTTGAAGGTAAATTTGATAAGGTAATGATAATGAAGTAGGGGAGGGGAAGATCTTGAAGAAAGATCTGAGAATGTAATGATGATAAAGTACAGGAGGGCTTGATCTTGAAGACAACTCTGAGAAAGTAGCGATCATGAACTAGAGATGAAATGGATAGTGAAGACAGTGATAATGAAATACAGGAAGAATAGATCTTGAAGACAATTCTGGGGATGTAGTGAAAATGAAATAGAGGAAGAACGGATCTTGAAGACAGATCTGAGGATGCAATGAAAATGCTAAAGAGGAAGAGTGGACCTTGAAGACAATTCTGGGGATGAAGTGAAAATGAAATAGAGGAAGACAATTCTGAGGATGTAGTAAAAATGAAATAGAGGATGAATGGACCTTGAAGACAGATCTGCGTATGTAGTGAAAATGAACAAATTGAAGAATGTATTTCGAAGACTAATCTGCGTAAGAAGAAATAATTTACAAGAGGTGGAATGTACATTGAAAACAAATCTTTGAAGTAATGATAATGGAGTAGAAGAGGAATGGACCTTGAAGACAAATCTTTGACGTAATGATAATGAAGTAGACGAGGAGTGGATCGTGAAGACATATCTTTGAAGTAATGATAATGAAGTAGACGAGGAGTGGATCGTGAAGACAAATCTTTGAAGTAATGATAATGAAGTAGACGAGGAGTGGATCGTGAAGACAAATCTTTGACGTAATGGTAATGACGTCTACGAGGAGTGAACCATGAAGACAAATCTCTGAAGTAATGATGATGAAGTAGACGAGCAGTGGATCGTGAAGACATCTTTGAAGTAATGATAACGAAGTAGACGACGAGTGGATCATGAAGACATATCTTTGAAGTAATGATAATGAAGTAGACGAGGAGTGGATCATGAAGACATATCTTTGAAGTATTTATAATTAAGTAGACGAGGAGTGGATCATGAAGACAAATCTTTGAAGTAATTATAATGGAGTAGACGAGGAGTGGATCATGAAGACACATCTTTAAAGTAATTATAATGGAGTAGACGAGGAGTGGATCATGAAGACATATCTTTGAAGTAATGATAATGATTTAGACGAGGAGTGGATCGTGAAGACTATCTTTGAAGTAATGATAATGAAGTAGACGAGGAGTGGATCGTGACGACATATCTTTGAAGTAATGATAGTGATGTAGACGAGGAGAGAACCATGCAAACAAATCTTTGAAGTAATGATAATGAAGTAGACGAGCAGTGGATCGTGAAGACATCTTTGAAGTAATGATAATGAAGTAGACGAGCAGTGGATCGTGAAGACAAATGTTTGAAGTAATGATAATGAAGTAGACGAGGAGTGGATCATGAAGACATATCTTTGAAGTAATGATAATGAAGTAGACGAGGAGTGGACCATGAAGACATATCTTTGAAGTAATGATAATGAAGTAGACGAGGAGTGGATCATGAAGACATATCTTTGAAGTAACGATAATGAAGTAGACGAGGAGTGGATCATGAAGACACATCTTTGAAGTAATTATAATGGAGTAGACGAGGAGTGGATCATGAAGACACATCTTTGAAGTAATTATAATGAAGTAGACGAGGAAAGGATAATGAAGACATATCTATGATGTAATGATAATGGCGTCTACGAGGAGTGAATCATGAAGACATATCTTTGAAGTAATGGCAATGAAGTAGACGAGGAGTGGATCGTGAAGACAAATCTTTGAAGTAATTATAATGAGGTAGACGAGAAATGAATCATGAAGACATATCTTTGAAGTAATGATAATGATTTAGACGAGCAGTGGATCGTGAAGACATATCTTTGAAGTAATGATAATGAAGTAGACGAGGAGTGGATCGTGAAGACATATCTTTGAAGTAATGATAATGATGTAGACGAGGAGTGGATCATGAAGACATAT
>MJUU01062697.1:0-34192 GCA_002080025.1 Modiolus philippinarum
TCATGGCAGTTGAAGCACTACTATTTCACTCTGATGTTAGAGATGTATTACTTTAATTTTTCATTATCTCTTGTTTTCTATTTTTCACACATCAATTTTGTTTTGGGTTCATATCCAACATACGGCCAATCTATCAATAAAAGAATTTCAGATTGGACCAGTGTTCTCATATCATGTATATACTGGCAATTAGCTAACTTCAGCTGCTCAACAATTTACAAATGTTATGTGACTGACCAAAATGGACAATGGATGTTTTCATACATTAAATCATCCACAATTATGCAGTTTTGGATTTCTGTCAACCAATGAAGAAGATGAGAGCACATCGGAATATTCCTGATATAATACCCAATGTATATGGGAATAACACAGGATATTGGGTACTAAGACTGGTATCATCAATGGAAAGAAGCATTGAACAGTTACTGTACAGGAAACTTGGTACTAGCTTAGTTAGTACTAAGTTCCCTTTACGATTAAAATTCATTGATTTTCTCCATTGGCGGTACCAGTCCAAGTACCAATATCTGGTGTTGTTCCCATATGTTGACACCCATCGATTTGAAAGTACTCACATTTCCAGTTGCCATTTAATTTGTAGTTTACTGCAGTTTACACAAATTAAATACTGATAAATTAAGGTTTAAACCAATGTATATTACAAGTTTATAACAATTTACTGCTCATTAAACTTAATTATTCTACTAGTTTAAACAGATTTAATGGTAAGAATTAGTCAATTAAAATTTTGATTTATTCAGATTTAATATATATTAAATCAAAAATAAATTTCTAGTTTATATAGATTTAATATATATTAAATCAAAAATAAATTTCTAGTTTATACAAATTTAAAATATCTTAAATCAGAAATTAAATTTGTAGTTTATACAAGTTTAATATGTATTAAACCTGAAGTTTAAACAAATTTAAACTTGACATTAAATGGGGCGTAAATTTGGGAATTTAATTGTAAAATTAAACCTAATGTAAACTTAAAGTAAATGAGAAGTTTTCAAGAGAAATAAACTTGTATTATATTTCTAAATTTGAAATTTAATGTTCATATAAGATGCATTTAATTTTCCAATAAATGTATCATTTCGTGCAGTGAAAATACATGTATGTTCTTTACATCCTGTTCAGTTTTCAGTTCACTTTCAAATGTTTTAATATCATTTCAGTATTAATTTCCAAGGTACAGGTGTAGTAACGGTTAGCTCCTTGAATCAATGTCGCATGCTGTCAATCCTCAGTTTATGACAAAAAGTGACCTCAACATGGACCCCAAGCATACTGTCTCATCCTGAAATATGCAAATAATACTATGTTCAGGACAAAGTCAAATGATTGTAACAAATGCTGATAGGTTAGATCATTTATGAACATACAGACATCAAACATGAATGAGTTCCAGTTGCGTACCATTAATGAACATACAAAAATCAAACATGTACGAGTTCAAATAGTGTACAATGTGCACTGAAGACTATAATATACCAGGACAGTGGTCAAATTTTTGCTTTTAACCTAACCAATGGATAATTTAAAAGGTTAGGTATCCAAGTTTAAACTGTTATTTTACTTCTAGATATCGAATCGAGTGAGAAATGGTTGGGATTTGGGTGGTAAGAGGAAAAAAAGGCATGAATGGAGCACAGATCTGCTTCTGCTTATGCAGCATTCTGACTTTTCGGGTATGATTTTACCTTTCTGGGGCACCGATTTTCAAAATAGACCATTATTTTTTTTCTCATAACTCAATTTCAAACATCACCATCTGAGATTTGCCACTTCTATAGTACATGTCTAGGCCCTGCACCGAGTAAAAAATGTATCACATTACCTGTCGATCATGAAAAAGTATACCTTGTAATTGTTCATGAGACAAAAATGCTATTTTTTTATGAAACCTTTCCCCCTAAAGGTCTGTACCTCTTTAAGCTTTATAAACAATGAATTGAAAAAAAATGGATTCAATTTTCTTTAAAGCTTCCGATCAGAATTGAACGGTACGCTTTAAAATGTATGCAGCAAATGTTAAAGAAAAAAAAACGAAGTTCAAATAAGTGAATTGTCAGCACAGGGAATGGGGGGGGGTCGTTAAGAGAGTAGTGCTTGGTGATGACTTGACAGGTGTTGTGTCATATACTTGTCTATCAAATAATACTTTTTTTAACATCTAATAGTGTAACATGATCTATGATTTCTCGGCCACATCATGCCCAGGACATCACGACTGTCCCTGATCACTGAAAAACAGGTAAGGCCAAGATGCATATCGAATTGTTGCCTACCTTCACATAACAGTTCGTAAATCATGTATATATATAAATTCAGCTGTTCGTATCAATAGACATTTCAATTCAAATCCCATTGCTTGCATTATCTGGCGCTCCTTTTTAGGAAGTAAACATATTTCCATATACGGCAGGACTGGTTTCCAAAACTGTTGCAGTTGCTACAGAAGCTTTATAAATCCGCACTAAATGAGTTTTCCTCATTTATCCAAAACAAAGTTTAAACAAGACATTATTGGCTAGAAAAGGTAAACTTCTTTTTAATATTAAGTCAATTGTGAAGCTTTCGTATGATGAGTACTTCCCTAACTATATCACCCAATCAGGGACATTTCAGTTCGTAATACTGAATACAGTTTTGGGTTCAATTCCAAACTTCCGGTCCGTGATCAAAACGAAAATAGAGGACTTCCCCATTCTATTTATAGTATGGGCTAAAATTAACTCTTTCCTTCTGTCATGACACTGATTTGTAATAATTAGTAAACACTACATGAAAAGTTTGATTTACTGAAATAATAAACTAGCATTAAACTCAAATTTAATTTGTAGTTTATAAGAATACTTTAAAGTTTATTCTCTAAATAGATCTTTAATTTAAAGTTAGTTTACACTACATTTACTTAGACAAATAAATTCACATATTTAAGACTAATTTACTTCACCATTTAAACTTCAAGTAAAATTTATATTAAATGCAAGAAAACCTTGATAAATTTCCAGTTTGCTTGCATTTACATTTTGCTACTTAAACTACATATTTAAAATGCATTTAATGTAAAATAAATTTGAAACTTCAAGTTTAATGACACTCTTTTTTCAGTAAATCAATCAATTCATCCAGTGCGAAAATCGCCCAAAATATACAATTTTACCCATATTTGGCGTTAGAATTGCATATTGCGATTTATGATATGGAATTTTTTAAAAGAAAGTAAAATGTACAGACATACATATTCTGAGGATTTTTAAGCACCATTTTCTTGGGGTAGGAGTAAAATTTTCGGTATTTAGAGTCACATTGAACACTCTTTGTTCTTCTAAACATTGTTTTACAGAACTTATATATCGGTTAGAACAATGTATTGGTATATCTGCACATAAATCCTCCTGATTTGCAACATATAGCTATTTAAAAGTGAATTTTGGACAAATCTGAAATGCTGAAAATTTTTTCATCAATTCTGTACAAAATATTGAGTTTAAGCTGACAAGTGCGACTTAAAATGACAAATCTTGATAAAAATTATGCAACATTGTTATATGCAATGCAGATTTTGTGTGTTTTGGTTATTTTGATGTGAATATAGTTAAAAAATTGACTATTATAGGGAAAATCTGTTGGGGTAGGAGTAATTTTTTCCGTATTTACAGTCACATTAAACAGTCCTTGTTTTTCTAAACAGTGTTCTAAGACAGCTAATGTATCGCTTAGAACAATTAAATCGCATATCTGCAGATGAATCCGCCATATTTGACATATATTACGATTTAACACTGCACTTTGGAGAAAACATAAATGTTGAAAATTCCCATTTTCCATCGGTTTGGGCCAAATATTTAGTTTAAGTCAACAAATTGCTCTTAAAATACCAGATCATAATATAATTCATGCAACACTGTCATATATAACACACATTTTGCATGTTCTGGTTATTTTTATGCGAACATAGACAAAAAATTGGGAAAATTTGTTGGGGTAGGGGTAAGATTCACTGTATTCAGAATCACATTAAACACCTCTGATATTCTAAACACTGTTTTAAGACAACTCATGTATTGCTTAGAACAATTAATTCGCATATCTGCAGATATATCATCCAGATTTGCCATATATAACGGGTTAACAGTGAACTTTGGCAAAATCTGAAATGTTGAAAATTCACATTTTTGATCAATTTCAGGCAAAATATTGAGTTTAAGGCAACTAATGGCTGTTAAAATACGAAATCATGGTATAATTTATGAAACATTGTCATATACAACACACATTTTGCGTGTTTGAGTTAATTTGCTGTGAACATAGACAAAAAAATTGACAATTTTAAGGAAAATTTGCTGGGGTATGGGTAAGATTTTCGGTATTTTGAGTCACATCAAACACTTTTTGTTTTTCTTAACAATGTTTTCAGACATCTAATGTATCGTTTAGAACAATTAATTGGCATATCTGCAGATATATCCTCCAGATTTGGCATATATAACGATTTAACAGTGAAATTTGGGCAAATCTGAAATGTTGAAAATTCCCATTTTTCATCAATTTCAGGCAAAATATTGAGTTTAAATCAGCAAATGACTATTAAAATACGAAATCAAGGTATACTTTATGAAACATTGTCATGTACAACACACATTTTGAGTGTTCTGGTTATTTTTATGCGAACATAGACAAAAAATTGACAATTTTACAGTAAATTTGTTGGGGTAAGGGTAAGTTTTATTGATGTATGATGTTTATATCACATAAGAATCGCCATTATTTGTAATAGTTGTAAAGCAAATATAATAAGCTTTCATTTGATACCTACTTTGAATGATATTTGTTTACTAAAAAGTAATATTGGGCAAAAGAATGAAACAACTTAATCAAAATCTGAAATATTCAAAGATCTATTTATTTGGTCTATTTGAAAATAAAACTTTGGTCATTAAAATATGTGAAAATTATGTTAACATATTTAATATTCAAGAAAATAGATTGAAAACCTAAAAACAATTTTCAGAATCGGGAATCGAGGTGTACTTCGGGTTGTTTAGACCATCAAACTTACGCAATTTCAATGAAATATCTATTTTCCTCAATATTTCATAGGAGTAGGGGTACATTTAATGCCGCTATGGAACGTATAGGGCATAGAAATTGTAAAAATTTGGGTTCTTTGTAAAGCTCATACAATAAGCAATCATTTGATACATCGTTTTTATAACTGGGAAGCATTTGATCAACATTTTGAATCAACTGAATGAAAAACTTGAACGAAAAACGAAATTTTCCAAAATTTCTGTAGGCGGGTCTAAAAATGGCCCTGTTTCACCAGTGCGTGCAGGTTATGCTCGTGTCAACATGTTTTATTTTGAAGAGGGGATGTATGCGGACTTTAAAAAAATGGGTGGGGTTGGGAAGTGGGGGGGGGGGGTGCACGGGAGGTTATTCCAGCCCATGGACTATATGCTTTAAATATCAAAATTTATAAAATTTCATATTGGTTGTAGTGTCCGCCACTGAATTTTTTCACTTAAAACAAACATATCAAGCCGTTTTAGGTTAACAAAACCCAGTCACTTATCCTGAAGTTTCCCTAACGCTTAGAATATAGTTTACTTTTCAAAATTGTCGATTCTAGTCTTACATTTGAAACAAAAGTTTGAAACCTTTCGAGAAATCAAAAGAATTTCATTCAAGCCCAAGGTCACGGCTATTGACAATACACAATAAAAGTTGCAAACTTTTGAAGGCAAAAACTTTTACTTCTTGAAAGCTATTTTGTAAGGAAGCCATGAAGATGTGGTTGTCCTAAGCAAACTATTTTATATGAATATTTTAACAATAAAGTTTACAAAAGTTGTATCTGAAAGGTGAAAGTTTACGTTAATTTTGGTCTATATGACGTAAGTATTCTCTTAAGGTAAAGATAACATAAACGACCTTAGTCAGGTAGTTCTAATTAAAAGTATGTGCAACATATTTGCAATGATCCCAAACACAAACAAGAAACACATTTTTATTTTTGACACCATTCAAAACATATTCTATATATATTTTCCCTAGGCCATGAAACCATCAGTCAAATAATGGAAAATTATGTACTCTTCGAAACTGATCTATACAAAAATTAAATCTTGTGTGGTTTGAACTTTTATAATTGTTAAAAGAAAGTAAATTATTGCTCTTTTTACGAGTGTAATGTAATATTATAATGATTCAAATTGTTAACTTTCAAATTATGCCTCCTGTCACATTATGATAAGCGCTAAAATCATTATCCAATGATGGGGGTACATTCTCTGTCACCTAAAAATGTCGACTATATTTATTCATAAAGCTCATGCAGTGCAGGGGCGACAATATGTGTCGTCAAGTTGATATGTGACGACACATATTGGCGCCCCTGCACACAATGTAGCTGGCTACAATATCTGCAGAGGCGATAGTATGTGCTGTAATAGCGTACTGAATAAACTTCCTAAACATGTTAAGCATTTTCCTGTATTCAATTGCTTAGTGCATTGTTGCAGGCCTCCTGGTGACTTCAAGATGAAGAACAACAATAAAAGCTTCGTTCCTTTGCTCGATTTTACCATGTCTTTTGTCTATGTGACTTTGTCTCATGTGCATTTACTCCATATCCTTTCATTCACCATGTATACATTATGTGTTATTTCAACGGCTTATTGGAACAAACATAACAAAATATCAAGCATTTTTCAACCGTAAGTTTGTTTGATGAAAATGATACACGTTTACAAGTAGTTGTGAACTGTCCTATTTGGTTGCTTATATATTTATATATTAATAAAATGATATCAATTTTGAATATGATAACACGCAAAGTACAAGTAAGCATAGCATACCATTATACAGGTCTTATAAACCATTAAAAGATAAAACTTTTAGAAATTATATGAACCTATTCAGACAAACTTCTTTATCTGAATTTCGGAAAAGGGACTTCATATAACCCTTACACTAATATAAAAATGGCACTGCCAAAAAGAGATCACAGCTTCCTTTAATTTTCCGTCCTTATCAAATTACTTTTTAGCTCACCTGGCCTAAAAGGCCATGTGAGCTATTGCCATCACTTGGCGTCCGTCCGTCCGTCGTAAACTTTTTCAAAAATCTTCTCCTCTGAAACTGCTGGGCCAGTTTTAATCAAACTTGATCTGAATCATCACCAGGTTATGTAGATTCAAAATTGTGTTCGATTAGTCCGAGGACCAAACAACATGGCTGCCGTTACTAAAAATAGCACATAGGGGTAAATTGCTGTTTTTGGCAAATAACTCAAAAACCATTGCAGATATCAAAAATCTGAGATGGGGTAAAAGTGATCAGCATGACAAGATCTACCTGCCCTGCAATTTTGAAGAAAATCTGAAAACCCGTCTTAGAGTTATTGCCCTTTTTCCATGAAAATTTCAAAATTTTGATATTCTTTATTTTTTATCACAAAAACTATAACAGATAGAGGTCAACTTTAAATTGCGAAAATGTTCAGCTTATCAAGATATACCAACCTTAAAATTTTGAAGAAAATCTGACTACCCATATAGGAGTTTTTGCCCTTTATTGGTCAAATTTAAGAAATTTGATACTTTTTGTCATCAGTTTAAAAAATCTTCTCCTCTTAAACCACTGGGCCAATTGTTACCAAACTTGACATGAATCATCACCAGGGTAAACAGTTTCAAAATTGTGTTCGATTAGTCCGAAAACCAAGCAACATGGCTGCTGTTACTAAAAATAGAACAAAGGGGTAAATTGCATTTTTTTGCAAATAACTCGAAAACTGTTACAGATATCAAAATTCTGATAGGGAGTGAAAATAATCAGCATGTCAAGATCTACCCAGTCTGTAATTTTAAAGATAATCCGAAAACTAGTGTTGGAGTTATTGCCCTTTTTCCGTAAAATTTCTAAATTTTAATATACTTTATATTTTATTTCAAAAAGTATAACAGATAGAGGTAAAGTGTAAACTGCAAAAAGGTTCAGCATGTCAAGATCTACCAACCCTGAAATTCTGAACAAATTCCAAAAATCTTTGTAGGAGTTGTTGCCTTTTTTTATGGAATTTTCAAATTTTAATATTTTGTCGTCTTTTAATATTACCATAACTAGAGAAGATAAATGTTAAGTGTAAATTGATAAAATGTTTGTCATGCTGTGGTAACTTCAAAACTGGTGTATAAAATTGTTTGTTGACCGCCATTTTCAAAATAGCCGCCAAAAAAAGGCGGGAAAATTCAACATTGTCCGATTTCAATGAAATTTGGTTTCCAAGTTGATAATTTGATGTTGCTACTTCAAAACAGATACTGAAAATTGTTTGTTGACCGCCATTTTCAAAATGGCCGCCAAAAAAGGCGGGAAAATTCAACATTGTCCAATTTCAATGGAATTTGGTTTCCAAATAGGTTTTGATGTCATGAATTCAAACCAATGTTAAAAATTGTTTGTTCACCGCCATTTCAAAATGGCCGCCAAAAAAGGCGGGAAAATTCAACATTGTCCAATTTCAACGAAATTTGATTTGAAAGTGCATATTGATGTTGTGAATCCAAAATTGATGTTAAGAATTGTTTGCTGACGGCCATTTTAAAATGGCTGCCAAAAAAGGCGGGAAAATTCAACATTGTCTGATTTCAATGAAATTTGGTGTCCTAGATGATATTGATGTTGCAACTTCAAAAGTCGTGTTGAAAATTGTTTTGTTGACTGCCATTTTCAAAATGGCCACCAAAAAGGCGGGAAAATTCAACATTTTCCCCTTTTCAATGAAATTTGGTTTTCAAATAGATATTTTGATGTGGTAACTTATAAATATGGTTTTAAAAATTGTTGTTGACAGCCATTTACAAAATTATGTCTCAACTTCGAATCTGGTGTTGAAAGTGGTTATAAGCAAGTACATTTTTCTAAAAAAAGCGCAACAAAGAAATATAGTAAAACAAGATCAGACTTTAAATACAGTTCAAGATATTGGTGGTGTTTGAGCTAACAAAGATTGAGAGACTTAAGTTCAACTGTATAACTTAAAATGTTAGCTTCATTGTGGTAACTGAAAGCCAGGTGAGCGATACAGGCTCCTGGGAGCCTCTAGTTTAATTCATACAATTGTCTGGATCGAGAGATGTCACAAATTGGCAAATTGAATGATTTATCGCATTATAGATGGGTGTAATTTGGGTACCCTGTGCAGTTTGGGTAATTCCACTCTAATACCAGAGCAATATCAAATATATGGGATATATCATACAACATATAAGATATCATATAAAAATTCATTAAATATATATTTTTGTTCCTTAAATATAAATATGGCTTGCCATATATTCAATCACTTGTGAAATTTCCAGGATCAGCAAACAGTACAAACATGGTGTTTCAATTACAAAACAATTGTCTGACACTTTCCACAGTGTTAACGCATATTAGAGGCTCCTTAGAGCCTGTATGGCTCAACTAACCCATTTCTGACACAGATTGTCCAAATAACCTTAATGTCAAAGGGTTTCATTTCCCAATATGTTGAAAGACCTTAATGTAATATCACTCAATGTGTCATAGGAGATATTTGAATACACTCCCCATTGATTTCTATGTTTATCTATATTCACCGCTGGTGGCCATTTTGGATGAGGTACCAACACAGATCACTAAATTTGACTTAGTTTGGTTCAAATTGATTTAGGTCTTGGAGGATAAGATCTTTGAATGCATTTCCCATTAGGTTTAATGTTAAATTACCAAAGGTAATTACTTATTACACGTCTACAGCAGAAATAAAATGAACGGTTTATTAGGCAACTTAGACATTTTTGCATTTTCAAACAATAAAAGATCAATAATTAAACCTTTGTTTATACCGAATGTCATAAAAACTCTTATACGAAATGTGAAGACCTCTGTTACAACCACTGTTTCCTCCTCTGTTTATTTGCTTTCCATTTACTTAGATTATAAATTTTATGAAAAAGAAAGGAAATGGGGTAAATGTCAAGGAGACAACATCCCATATCCAGGTTAAAACGACCCAAAACAAAACATCTAGGGTTCACCGCACGGTCTTCAACATTGAGGAACCTCAAACCATATAGCAAGCCCTAAATGGCCCCAAAAGGGTAAAAAGGTGGATAAATCAATGGAAACAAACCACATCCAATAACCCAAATATCAAGAAACTAAAATTTTATAAGAAGACACGGACAAGTCAATCACCAATATATTCCTGACTTGGGACAGGCTCAAAAATTGCGGTGGGGTTAAACTCGTTTTTCTTGGATCCAAACCCTCCCCCTATGTGTGGTGAATGGCTAAAAATTAAATACACAAAAAGACTCACAGTAAAAATCAAACTAGAAAAAAATCCAACTTATCAAGACGAGTACCCTTACAATGAAGCACATAAAACATACAGACAATACACACAGGTACTGTCCGGACAAATGCTCGCAGTTACTGACAGCTAGCTAAGGACATAATTTCCGTTGACTATGATATCAAGCCTTCTTACATATGACACTTCAATTGAAATACTTCTAAATAGATTTGGTATAACAACATCATCAATTATGAAAGACAAACATGATGTTGTGCAATGCCAAATACTGTTCTTAATACCCTAAATTGTGGTTTGACCTTTTGTTAAAGTTCCTTTAATACAACTGGATTCAAGGCATCTCCTTACAATTTCTAAGGCATTTTACTTACAAAATTACAAATGACCCTCTTTGTAAAAACTTAATAAGTGTCGTAAGTTTACCTCATATTTTCCCCAAAATCCGCAAAAGATTCATAAAAGTGGACGAAAATTTGATTTTTATGGGTTAGGGAGAAATTCGAAAAAAAAATTCTGGGATTTAGAAATTTGGTAGCAAAATTAACAGGACAGGAGGAGGCTGAATAAAATTACCAGGACGACATATATGATTCATACTTTCCGAATTTGACCGAAAAAGAAAGGATTGATTCCAGTGACCGTGAGAAAAAAAATGTCATGCTCGACGATTGCATGAAAAAAAAATCCAGGATCAGATCCCCCCCCCCCCCTAAAATGGTTGCCTTAAGGGAAAAAATGTTTCATTGACAAACAAATAGACGGCATGGGATACATCTGCATCAAAGTTCAAATATTTCAAACGTCCAAATAAATATTTTAATGGATTGAATAAATCACCAACAATATGAATGTGTTCTGCAAGACCTTTGTCTTAGCCTTGTTATGAATGGGACACAACAACAAAAATGTACGTGTGATCTGGTTCTATTGTCAAGTCCGCGAGGATTTGACGGCTCCCTGGAATAGCGTTCGATGATTTTGATAATTGTCAATTGAACACAAATTTGTATTTTTAGGGCAGCATTTTTGAAACTCGTACATGTTTTCTGTCTTGATGTACAAACACTTCCGGTTGAACAATCCGTTTAAACTTAGAAAAAAGTTTCTGAAAACAATCAAAGAAAAACATTGAAAGTAGACTTCAAAAGGCAAGAGCCGCCATTCACAATGTAGGACTCCCTTCATATGCAGAAAATAAATTAACAGTAACTTCGGTATTTTGTTATTTATTACCACTGGGTCGATGCCTCTGCTAGTGGACTGTTAGTCCCCGGGGGTATTCACCAACCCATTAGTCAGTACTTCGGTGCTAACCCGAAAACCGATTTTATTGAAATTTGCAATATCTAAATTTTACAAAATTTTGTTTAAAACCAAGGAGTATCTCCCTCATGCAAATAGCTCTGTCCTTAGCTGAATTTTGGCTATTCTATTTAGATCCTTTTGGTTTTTTGTTCTCTATCAGCTTGTACACGTTTTTCGGTTAATAGACTTCCAAATGTTTTGGTTTTATCTGCACTGATGAGACATAAGTTGTAGAAATGCGCATATGCAGAAAATAAATTAACAGTAACTTCGGTATTTTGTTATTTAAAACAAAACAATATAACAGTTAACCAAAGTGATATTATACAATACCATGTAGTGCAAAATCAGTTTTGTTGTACTTGAGTGAATGTGGAGAGTAAAAAATGCATGAAATGAATGGCCAGATATCATCACAAACGTCAACCTGCTCAACTTACTCAAAATAAAAAAAATTATGAGATAACTCAAAGTTGATTTAGATGCATTTAGAGATGTTGTGTAGTTAAAGCAAGCTTATAATGGAAACCGCATTTGGAAAGACAAGGAGGATGATCAAAGATCAACTCGATTGTAAAAGAAGATGTTAAAGATCTTGAACTGACATGGATGGGATGAGCATTACAAAAGAAAAGGCGCAAATCTAGCTGGCTGTGTGATGGTTGCAATGCGTGGAGTAGATCATGCTCACCCTTCCGAACTACCTGATGATACCTCACGTTTTTGTATGGTTCACACTGCCATTGTGCTCTAGTTTTGTGGCGATCTTGTTCACTTTTGTTTATTTGTTCTGTCTTTGTCATGCTGTCTCAATTCGTATTGGATATGATTTGCCGTTATTTTGGATTTTAATTTTGGAAATTCACCTTTCCTCATTTTTGCTTCGGTGTCCGCTTGCATGTATATCTGAAGAACAAAATACCGAAGTTACTATAAATTTAGTTTCTTCAGACGGCCAGTCACATAACTAGGGGCACTTCGTTGCAGATGAAATCAAAACATTTGGAAGACAATAAACAAAGAAATACTTAAACTTGATAGAGAACAACCAGAAAGGATCTTAAGAGCATATCCAATAGTTTCAGGGGAAATAATTGCAAACACAAAAGAAGGCAATGTTTTCCGGGAATATGACGTTGATAAATGTAACGTCACAAAGTGATTCCCATTGTTTTCGAGGAAAGGTAATTTCTGCTTTCCAATTTGGCGGACTTTGTGAGAGTTACCGATGGGAGATTTGTGAAAAGGTACACATTTTTATGATTTACTCAGAAATGAACTCGATGACCTATATGGTTTTGTCATTTTTGAGTAGCATATTGTTAGAAGTACACAATATCAAAATTTCATAAAATCGACAATATGAGAAGTCTATTAAATTTTGTAATTTTGACTTCGTAATGGGAAATTTTATGCCACTTTTACCGTCATACGCGCTACATAATCATTGATTTCGAAATGCAGAACATACATTCCAATATCGAAATATTTTTTTTTTGGTAAATCATTAAACCTTGCCTTCATTTTTCTGTCGCTTTGCAAACCATTAAATTAAAAATAACTTCTCCATTTATTTTTCATTCCAGAACTTGTTCTTTCTTGAAAAAACGCAAAAATGTTCAATATTTAATCTCGATTTCCATTGAAATAAGATCGGTGACCCAATATATTCTTGTCATTTTTGGAATCCTCGGTACTTGTTCTACAACATATCTTTAAATTATGAAAATGACAATACAGCAAGAAAATGTTGGATATGCCCTTAATGAGAAATCAAAATATAAAAATACCAAAGTTACGTAATAAACAGTAGATTTTATTATGATGTACACGTGTTTAAAGGAGTAACCTCTCATCGGCAGCATTTGGAAAGCCATAAAAAAATTGTAAAAAGAAGACCTCATTACCAAAAATATCGAAAAGAGAAGCCAAATTAGCTTAGGAAAGAGGGATGCTAATTTGTTTTAAGCACAATTTTCTGAACCTAAATATTGCATATTTTCAAATAACTTTTTGGGGGTCAACACAAAAGTTCTTACCTCTTGGTTGGTGAATACCCTTGGTACTATCAGTCCACCAGCAGAGGCACAGGCCTTCTGGTAACGAATAACAAAATACCGAAGTTTTCTGAAGAAAGACATCATGTGCTGACCTTGTGCTTTACCGAGAGTGGGGATATGATGGAAAGGTAGGTATATGAAATACTTTTTTGTGATTTTTGAGGATGCCCGACATTAGTATTGAAAAAATTCAGAAGTTAATTTGCAAAATACTATCTCTTTTAATAAACAGTCAGTGTACTGTCTTTTGTGATGAATGAGATGTTCTTATGGGCCTTTCCACAAAAACAATTAATATGGCGATAGGATATCTTTGGATATCTTTGCTTTATCAGGTTGTTTGAATTTGCTTTTGAAGTTTTGCCCATAAGGGTTATTCGGAGAATCACTACAGCTTAAATCGATGACTTTATAGACCCGATTCTATATTTATCTTCTCTTTAATTAATTAAGATATCATTCTTAGATTATAAATAAATATCTTTATAATGAACTTTTACAATGAAACGAATGTTGAACATACACAAAGTGAAAGTGGGAAGAAATTGCGAAAGCAGACTGTAAAGAGAACTGAGGGACATCATTGCCATTAACTTGTCGTAAAAAAATAAATCAGAAATACATGAAAGGAAAGACGAAATAGAGTGGAATATTTTTCCTTTCTTATCAAGCATAAAGTTATTAATTTTGAAATAAGTCGTTGCAAAAACAAGTCAATATTGCGTGTGATAGGGTCAATTTTTGGTGGATTGGGTTTCATTTAACAATTCCTGGAATGCACGTCTATAAAAAAAATTTCTAGATCTCCTAAATTGCTTTGCACAAGTAAAAACTGCTTTTAATACTCCACACAAATTTTTAGTGAAAAGATTTATTGGCAATAATCAACAGAACTTATTTATCACCAGACTTAGTCGCCCTATACTTCGGTGTTGGCTTAAATACCTATCATTTTAAAGGTCCGGTTCTGCAGTCCGGAAATTTTATAAAGCTAAGGAGTATCTCCAATATATAATCTCTATCCTAGGCTGATACTTGCATAATAAATATTCAAGTTTTTTCCATTGCGGTCGACAATTTTGCCGATGATTTCCACCTGATTTGTCTTTTTGTCTCATGAACTTCGGCTCTTGACAACTCTGTTCGGTAATTTTGTTATTACCCCCATTTATTTACTATGCGGGAAGTTGTTTAAATGGTCATCACAGAAGTTGACTGCAACTTCGATATGTTTGCCTATTCGCAGTGGGTTGATGCGCCGCTGGTGGACTGTGACTGTTATTCCTCGACTCAAATGTTTGCTCAAGAACCAAATATTGAAAAGTAGTGATATTTAAAGTCATAAAGTCTTGAAATCTTGAAATTATCTTCAGAGCCTTACGGCATTTTGGCTATGTTGCTGATTTTTTTTTTATCAAAGAAACTTTAACGTTGGATATCAGTATTTGATCATGAAAGTTCATGTCTAAATCCCTTTTAACATTTAAGATCAAATTCCAGAACTACTGAGCGTTCTTATTCAAAAGCGTTTCCTTCCAAGATGCCGTTCTTTTTAGTACATGTTAACCAATGTGTAACCTCAATATTAAGGTCAAATAACTTTTGAATCTTCATCAAGTAAATGTTTCCTTTTAAACTCGTCTGTCTGAAATCAGGTTGATAATTGGCAATCCTTTAGAGTCTTTTTCTGTGCTAATTTAAATCAAACTTTTCTCTCTTACAATGTATATGTTATGTTCAATATCTCTGCACTTAATGCACTTAAATGCATCAAAGGAGGAAAATAGTCTAACATCTTAAACTTTATAGCACCCTTAAGCTTTCTACATTCTGAAAACTTGTGTATGAATCAAACTGGATGAGGATGTTCCTGCAGTTTCTTTAAAATGGACGTTCGACCGGGCTACTGGCGACGGTAAGAAAAATTAGAACCTATACAACGACCTTACACCTCATTCTATGGTGGCTTATATCTGACCTCCACATAATTTTGGTCGAGTTTTATCTCGACAAATTGTGATATTATCATGAACAGTTACAATAATTATCTTGTTATGTTGACTTTTTCTCGTGACTGGTCGAGATAATATTATCGCGACATTTTAAAGATATATTTCACGTTATCATGGCTTTTTTTTCAAGTGTTCACGGAAGCGTATATTGCCCTCATTTTAATCCTTATAATTCAAAATCGCGATGAAATTTTTTACGAGAAATTGCCTTATTTCTCATAAAAACGATTTATTTTTTGCAACAAAATGCCTTAGAAAACATTAAGTCGCTTTATTTTTAGTCACCTAAATAATATGTTGCTTTAAAAAACGCGACAATTTATTAAATCGCGAAGAATTATGTCGACAAAATCTTTAGTCAGTAAAGTTATCGTGCAATAATTCTAAATTGCCTTCTTTTTCGCAATATATGGTCTTCTAAAGCAACAACTTAATTTAAATTAAGGCGAAATAATGAAAAGTTTCCAGTTATATCGAGATAAATATGGCAAATAAATGTTTAAAAACAGTTCATTATCATTTTGGATACCGTCAGACCACCATTAAAGATGGAGGTAAGATAACAAACACTTAAGGAGGTTGGTGATTCAAAATATGGTGAACATAGAACGAAGTATTCAAAACGTACCGAATGACCAATGTGTTTATATTAATATTAAATGTCTTGTAACGGACTGTACTTTAATTTAAAACTATAAAAAACAAATGTAACTGGACATGCCTTTAAATTGTTAAATTACACCGTTAATATAAAATAAAACTTGATTTAAAATGATATTTTTTCCCTTAATTGAAAACTTGGGCGTAAGCTCTCATACCAGAATATGAACAAGTGTGGACCCAGTTAGATGTTCGTACGTCGGCACATTGATTACAGTCTCCAGACAAAAAACACGGTTATGTACTAGGGATTAGCCAGAATTAAAAATATCAATAACTAATCACAACATTGAAAATGAGAAAAAAAAAACGTGTGGTCGCAATTACAAGAAATTGAGGTCTAGGAAAGGCCATCATAGACTACCCAAGACAAACCTATATATGAAATGGTCAGTTATTGAGAATTGGGTCTAATTTTAGAAAATTGCATGGTTGCCAGACCGTGAAATTGAAGTCGAAGACAAAAATCACTGTTAAACTGACATTGATTGTACTATGGTACATACCAATGTCTTTGGACTACCGCATGGAGTTATTGATGAATCTAATCTTAGAAACTTAAGGTGGTGGCTGGACCGTGCAATTTAGGTCAAGGTCACATGATTTTGTTTCTGTCTATTAGCACTTGATTAGTACTATCACAGCACCAAATATAATACTGTTCTTACAATGAAACGTTTTTAAAATATCATGTATTTAATAAAAGTTTACACCATCACCTCTACCGCTGTCGTCATGCTTTGCAAGCCAATGCCTCGCGTCGCGGGCGAGACAAAAACTCCCTCCCCAAGGCATCAATTCCAACTTCTATTATAGTGAAGATCTATATTTGGCACACCCAGCATTTTATTTTACTGTAAGCTAAATCATATTGAGAGCAAGCAAGATTAAATATAATAATTTTATTTTATTTTTACAGTTCACCCGACAGATCTCGTGCAACAACTGTAAGTATATCTGCCCGTCTGACGTTCAACTGCCTGTTTTGGCTTTAGCACTCCAAACTGCAGTCTATATAAAACATTGCATTTGTTGGCTTATATTTAAGTCTCTAAATTGTTAATGATCCATTCTAAGGCATTTAATGATACATCTGTGGCTTGTTTATATATTAACGTTTCTTTGAACGATGACTCTTCTCTAAACAGTTCGTTGGACGACAGAGAAATATAAAAATAGTACGATATATGTTTGAACATAAAATTTTCATAACCTCGCCGAAAAATGTAACGATACTTTATGCATCTCAGCCTTGGGAGGCAACGATAAACGGGGACGGACCTAGCAGGCGTCCTCTGTGGTTAAGCCACAGCAAACGACCATCAACTGCAGCTGACTTTGCTGTAGTGGGTCGAAGCAATATCCACCCCATGCGAAGCAGAGGTGTAAAATCATTCGTAGACGACCTAACTCTCTGTCGGGGTGTCGTACTTAGTAGAGCAGCCACCTCACTGCGATCTATTTAGACTTAGCCTTTTGACTAGTGGATTTGTCCGCAAAAGACGGACACATCTCACCGTCGAAAGGGTGACTTAGCCTCGGTGGATACGCGTGTGTGGGGTCGGCTGTTGGACTTAGTCGTTTTTTATTGCCTCACAATAGAAAACGTCGCGGGGGTGACAAATTCGGACTTTGTCATTGTCATTTTTTCATCTTCCCCCCGGAGGCGCGGACTATAATACATACATAGTATATATATAAGATAGAGGGTCTGCGGTGAAAGCTAGAAGAGAAGAAGCGTCAAGGGGAGAAGGCTTCCCCCTTCGAACTTAGTTTATCTTCGATGCAGAGCAGATCGCCCAAGTGGTCGGCGAGAGGACCGTGGTTTCCACTTAGAGGCGAGAAGGCTTCCTACCTGAAGCCTTCCAGCCGCGGATGGGCCCTATCTCGACGTGTCGGGCGGTCGGCCTGCCTATACTAGACATACTAAGTCGCGAGGGGGAAGACTTCGAACTTAGTTTATTTTCGATGCAGCGCAGACCGCCCCAAAGTGGTCGGCGAGAGGAACCGTGGGTCCCTTAGAGGCGAGAAGGCTTCCTTCCCGAGGCCTCCGAGCCGTGGATGGTTCCCTCTCGACTTGTCGGGGCGGTCGCCCTGATCGCACTTTGATATAATCCGTCGCGGGGGTGTAGAATTCGAACTTTGTTTATTTTCGATGCAGCGCAGACCGCCCCAAAGTGGTCGGCGAGAGGAACAATGGGTCCCATAGAGGCTAGAAGGCTTCCTACCCGAGGCCTTCGAGCCGTGGATGATTCCCTCTCGACCTGTCGGGGCGGTCGCCCTGCTTTTCACTTTGATAAAATCCGTCGCGGGGGTGTAGGATTCGAACTTAGTTTATTTTCAATGCAGAGCAGGCTGCCTTGGCGGTTGGCTTGGGGACAGTGAGTCCCTTAGAGGCGAGAAGGCTTCCAAGCCGAGGTCTGCGAGCCGTGGATGGTTCCCTCTCGACCTGTCGGGGCGGTCCCCCTGCTTTTCACTCTAATAAAATCCGTCGCGGGGGTGTAGTATTCGAACTTAGTTTATTTTCGATGCAGAACAGACCTTAGCGGTCGGCGGGAGGACAGTAGGTCCCCTAGAGGCGAGAAGGTCGTGGATGCTTCTCCCTCGGTGTACTTGGAGATTGAGAAAAATGACAAAGTTCCTTTAGGTAGCAAATCACAATTACACTACCTAAGTCCTGACGATTACACTACAAGTAGCATTTTCACATGCTCAACAGAAAAACAGAAAAAAAATTACAAAGTCCGTAAACGTAGGATATCACCCTAACCCTTACCCTTACGCTTGCCCTTGCCCCAAACACCCCACGCAAACTTGTCGTCTCTATCCCTGGCCCCTTCCGTAGATGTAAAATTCAACCGAGGTACCGGGGTAGACTTCTCCTTAACTTTTCCCACCCCGGAACACGGTCTTAAGCCCAACCCTAACCCTAAAGATATCAAAGCCAAATTAACGAAGCAGCTTGAAATTACATCTCCAACGGGAAACGGGAACGCAAAGGGATAGAGACGCCATGTTTGCAGCAATAATCAGTCTGAGAGAAAGTTAGAAGTTAGGGTTAGAGTTTTGGTAAGGATTAGGGTTAGGTTAAGATAAGGGTTAGGGTTAGATATGGTTAGGCTTAGGATTAGAGGTTAAGGTTAGGGATAGAGTTAGGGTCAGGATTAAGGGTTAATGCTAACCCTCAACAAAACATAGCCGTAAAGGGTTAGGGTTCCAAAACAACCCTAACCTTAACCCTAAACCCTAACCCTAACCTCTAACCCTAACCCCAACCCCTTACCCTAACCCTTACCTCTAACCGTAAATAAAACTTTACCCTAACCCTAAAGGGTTAGGCTAGGGTCCAAATCCCTAGCATTATCCCTAAACCCTTAAACTTAACCCTTAATCTAAACTTAACATTAAAACTAACCCTAACTAACCCCAACTAACCCAAACTAACCCAAACACTAACCTTTTACTAACCCTAACCCTTACCTTTTCCCTTAACCAAACCCCTTCCCCTAACCCTAACCCTAACTAACCTTAACCCTAACATTAACCTAACCCTAACTCTAACCCTAACTAACCCTAACCCTAGAATAAACTAACCCTTACCCTAACCCTAACCCTAACTAACCCTAACCCTTACCCTAACTAACCCTAAACTCAACTAACCCTTACCCTAACCCCAACCCTAACCTGACCCTTACCCTAACTAACCCTAAGCTTAACCCTTGCCCTAACTAACCCTAACCCTAACCAACCCTAAAACTAACACTAACTTACCCTAACCCTAACTACCCTTAACCCTAACCCTAACCGTAACTAACCCTAACCCTAACCGTAGCCGTAACTTACCTTAACCCTAACAAACCCTAAAACTAACCCTAACTAACCCTAACTACCCTTAACCCTAACCCTAACCCATTACCGTAACTAACCCTAACCCTAACCTTAACCCTAGCTAACCCTAACCCTAACCATCCCCAACCCTAACCAACCCTAACTCTAACCAACCTTAACATTAACCCTAACTCTAATTTAACCTAGCCCTAACTACCCTTAACCCTAACCCTAACCGTAACTAGCCCTAACTTAACCCAAACCCTAACCCTAACTTACCCTAACCCTAACCCCAGCTAACCCTAACCCTAACTTAACCTAACCCTAACCCAAACTAACCCTACCCCTAACTTAGCCCAAACCCTAACCCTAACTTACCCTAACAAACCTAAACCCTAACCAACCCTAACCCTAACCTTATTAACCCTAACCCTAATTTACCCTAACCCTAACCCTAAGCCTAACCTTACCCTAACCCTAACCCTAACTTACCCTAACCCTTACCCTAGCTAACCCTAACCTTACCCTAACCCTAACCGTAACAAACCTAAACCCTAACCAACCCTAACCCTAACCTTATTAACCCTATCCCTAACTTACCCTAACCCTAACCCTAGCTAGCCCTAAGCCTAACCTAGCCCTAACCTAACTAACCCTAACCCTAACTTAACTCTAACCCTAACTTACCCTAACCCTAACAAACCTTAACCCTACCTAACGCTTACCCTAACCTTAATAACCCTAACCCTAACTAACCCTTACCCTAACCCTAACCAAAACTATTACCCTTACCCTTACCCTACCTTACCCTCACCTTTACTCCTAACGCCATACTGTAACCTTACCCAACAAACAGCCAGTCTCTATCTACCGGCGTTCCGAAGATAGGGGCATGTGATATCCTACGTTAAAGATTTCCCGCTAAAAACATCCCCAAGTTCTGCCCTGATCGCCGTGAAATTTCAAATCAGGCTCTACGGGCGATTCTTTTCGACGCCAAAGACGAGGCAACAAACCGCGAGTCTCTATCTGCCGGCGTTCCGAGGATAGGGTCATGCGATATCCTACGTTAAAGATTTTCCGCTGAAAAACACCCCAAGCTCTGCCCTGATCGTCGCGAAATCTCAAAGAAGGCCCTACGGGCGATACTTTTCAACGCGAAAGACTACGAAACAAACTGCGAGTCTCTATTTCCCGGCGTTCCAAAGATAGGGTCATGTGATATTCTACGTTAAAGGTTTTTCCCTGAAAAACACCCAGAGCCCTGCCCTGATCACTCTCAAATTTCGAATCAAGGCCTATGGCCGACATTTTTCGACGCCCAAGGCCATGCAACAACAGGTTTGCAGTGGCGATTGGGCTAAGGTATAGGGTTAAGGTTGTAGCGAGGGTTAGGGCTGGGGTTGGCTCTAAAGCGAGGTTCCGGCTTCAGATTAAATCAAGAGGAAAGCTTCCCCGACGAATTCATCGGCGGCAGCGGCCTTCCCTTGAATTTTTCCCTTAAAAATGACATCTCCGGAACGCAGCGGGATAGAGACGCCAGGTGCGCTGTGGCGAATGGGCTAAGGTATAGGGTTTAGGTTGTGGCCAGGGTTAGGGTTGGGGTTGGCTTTGAGACCATGCTCCGGCTTGAGGGTAGTTCAAGGGGAAAGCTTCCCCGGCGAATTCATCGGCAGCGGCGGCCTTGCCTTGAATTTTTCCCCCTGAAAATGACATCTCTGGAACGCAGCGGGATAGAGACGCCAGGTTTAGGGTGGCTACTGGGCTAAGGTATAGGGCTAAGATTGCGGCCATGGTTAGGGTTGGTGTTGGCCCTAAGGCCATGCTCCGGCTTGAGGGTAGTTCAAGGGGAAAGCTTCCCCGACGAATTCATCGGCAGCGGCGGCCTTGCCTTGAATTTTCCCCCCTGAAATTGACATCTCCGGAACGGACAGGGATGGAGACACCAGGTTTGCGGTGGCGACTGGGCTAAGGTATAGGGTTAAGGTTGTGGCAAGGGTTAGGGTTGGGGTACGCTTTGAGACCATGTTCCGGCTTGAGGGTAGTTCAAGGGGGAAGCTTCCCCGGCGAATTCATCGCCAGCGACGGCCTTCCCTTGAATGTTTCCCCCTGAAATTGACATCTCCCCTAACCCTGGCCACAACCTTAACCTTATACCTTAGCCCAATCACCACAGCAAACCTGGCGTCTCTATCCCGCTGCGTATCCTTTAACATAGGATATCACATGACCCTATCTTCGGAACGCCGGGAGATAGAGACTCGCAGTTTGTTTCGTCACCTTTCGGGTTGAAAAGTATCGCCCATAGGGCCTGCTTTGAGATTTCGCGGCGATCAGGGCAGAACTTGGGGTGTTTTTCAGCGGAAAATCTTTAACGTAGGATACCACATGACCCTATCTTCAGAACGCCGGCAGATGGAGACTCGGGGTTTGTTGCCTCGTCTTTGGCGTCGACAAGTATCGCCCTTAAAGCCCGATTTGAAATTTCACGGCGATCAGGGCAGAGCTTGGGGATGTTTTTCAGCGGGAAATCTTTAACGTAGGATATCACATGACCCTATCTTCGGAACGCCGGTAGATAGAGACTGGCTGTTTGTTGGGTAAGGTTACAGTATGGCGTTAGGAGTAAAGGTGAGGGTAAGGTAGGGTTAGGGTAACGGTAAAGGGTTAAGTTAGGGTTATAGTTTTGGTTAGGGTTAGGGTAAGGGTTAGTTAGGGTTAGGGTTATTAAGGTTAGGGTTAGCGTTAGTTAGAGTTAAGGTTTGTTAGGGTTAGGGTAAGTTAGGGTTAGAGTTAAGTTAGGGTTAGGGTTAGTTAGGTTAGGGTTAGGTTAGGATTAGGATTAGCTAGGGTTAAGGTTAGTTAGGGTTAGGGTTAATAAGGTTAGGGTTAGGGTTGGTTAGGGTTAAGGTTTGTTAGGGTTAGGGTTAGGGTCAGTTAGGGTTAGGGTTCGTGCTAAATAAGGGGTAGGGTTAGTTTGGGTTAGGGTTAGGTTAGGTTAGGGTTAGGGTTAGCTAGGGTTAGGGTTAGGATAAGTAAGGGTTAGGGTTTGGGTTAAGATAGGGTTAGGGTTAGGGTTAGTTACGGTTAGGGTTAAGGGTAGTTAGGGCTAGGTTAAATTAGGGTTAGGGTTAATGTAAGGGTTGGTTAGGGTTAGGGTTGGTTAGGGTTGGGGTTGGTTAGAGTTACGGTTAGCTAGGGTTAGGGTTAGGGTTAGCTACGGTAATGGGTTAGGGTTAGGGTTAAGGATGGTTAGGGTAAGTTAGGGTTAGTTTTAGGGTTGGTTAGGGTTAAGGTTAGTTACGGTTAGGGTTAGTTACGGTTAGGGTTAGGGTTAGGGTTAAGGTTAAGGGTAGTAAGGGTTAGGGTTAGTTAGGGTTACTTTTAGGGTTAGTTAGGGTTAGGGTTAGTTAGGGTAAGGGTTAAGCTTAGCGTTAGTTAGGGTAAGGATTAGGTTAGGGTTAGGGTCAGGGTAAGGTAAGGTTAAGTTTAGGGTTAGTTAAGGTTAGTTAGGGTTAGGGTTAGGGTAAGGGTTAGTTTAGGCTAGGGTTAGGGTTAGTTAGGGTTAGAGTTAGGGTTAGGTTAGGGCTATGTTAGGGTTAGGGTTAAGGCTAGTTAGGGTTAGGGTTAGGGTAAGGGGTTTGGTTAAGGGAAAAGGTAAGGGTTAGGGTTAGTAAAAGGTTAGGGTTAGGGTTAGTTAGGGTTAGTTGGGGTTAGTTAGGTTAGGTTTTAATGTAAGTTTAGAGTAAGGGTTAAGTTTAAGGGTTTATGGATAATGCTAGCGATTTGGACCCTTTGGTAAAGTTTTATTAACGGTTAGAGGTAAGTGTTAGGGTAAGGGGTTGGAGTAAGGGTTAGAGGTTAGGGTTAGGGTTGTTTTGGAACCCTAACCCTTTACGGCTATGTTTTGTTGAGGGTTAGCATGAACCCTTAATCCTGACCCTAACTCTATCCCTACCCTTAACCCCTAACGCTAAGCCTAACCATACATAACCCTAACCCTTATCTTAACCTAACCCTAATCCTTACCAAAACTCTAACCCTAACTTCTAACTTTCTCCCAGCCTGATTATTGCCGCAAACATGGCGTCTCTATCCCTTTGCGTTCCCGTTTCCCGTTGGAGATGTAATTTCAAGCTGCTTCGTTAATTTGGCTTTGGTATTTTTAGGGTTAGGTGTGGGAAAAGTTAAGGAGAAGTCTACCCCGGTACCTCGGTTGAATTTTACATCTACGGAAGGGGACAGGAATAGAGACGACAAGTTTGCGTGGGGTGTATGGGCTAAGGGCAAGCGTAAGGATAAGGGTTAGGGTGATGGTTCCGGCTTAGGGGTAGATTACGGGGAATATCGCCGCGAACAAGGCGGCGGTCGCTTTGCGAGGAGAAATTCGGCTTGAATGTGATATCATACGTTTACGTACTTTGTAATTTTTTTTTCTGTTGAGCATGTGAAAATGTTACTTGTAGTGTAGTCGTCAGGACTTAGGTAGTGCAATTGTGATTTGCTACCTAAAGGAACTTTGTCATTTTTCTCAATCTCCAAGTACACCGAGGGAGAACCATCCACGACCTTCTCGCCTCAAGGGGACCTACTGTCCTCCCGCCGACCGCTAAGGTGGTCTGTTCTGCATCGAAAATAAACTAAGTTCGAATCCTACACCCCCGCGACGGGTTTTATTAGAGTGAAAAGCAGGGGGACCGCCCTGACAGGTCGATAGGGAACCATCCACGGCTCGCAGACCCCGGCTTGGAAGCCTTCTCGCCCCTAAGGGACTCACTGTCCTCAAGCCAACCGCCAAGGCAGCCTGCTCTGCATTGAAAATAAAGTTCGAATCCTACACCCCCGCGACGGATTTTATCAAAGTGAAAAGCAGGGCGACCACCCCGACAGGTCGAGAGGGAACCATCCACGGCTCGGAGGCCTCGGGTAGGAAGCCTTCTAGCCTCTAAGGGACCCATGGTTCCTCTCGCCGACCACTTTGGGGCGGTCTGTGCTTCATCGAAAATAAACAAAGTTTGAATTCTATACCCCCGCGACGGATTATATCAAAGTGTGATCAGGGCGACCGCCCCGACAAGTCGAGAGGAAACCATCCACGGCTCGGAGGCCTCGGGTAGGAATCCTTCTCGCCTCTAAGGGATTGACGGTTCCTCTCGCCGACCACTTTGGGGCGGTCTGCACTGCATCGAAAATAAACTAAGTTCGAAGTCTTCCCCCTCGCGACTTAGTATGTCTAGTATAGGCAGGCCGACCGCCCGACACGTCGAGAGAGGACCCAACCGCGGCTGGAAGGCCTCGGGTAGGAAGCCTTTTCGCCTCTTAGGGGAAACCACGGTCCTCTCGCCGACCACTTGGGCGATCTGCTCTGCATCGAAGACAAACTAAGTTCGAAGGGGGAAGCCTTCTCCCGTTGACGCTTCTTCTCTTCTAGCTTTCACCGCAGACCCTCTATCTTATATATATACTATGTATGTATTATAGTCCGCGCCTCCGGGGGGATGAAAAAATGACAATGACAAAGTCCGAATTTGTCACCCCCGCGACGTTTTCTATTGTGAGGCAACAATATTGTGAAGTCCAACAGCCGACCCCACACATGCGTAACCACCGGGGCTAAGCCACCCTTTCGACGGTGAGATGTGTCCGTCTTTTGCGGACAAATCTACTAGTCAAAAGGCTTAGTCTCAATAGATCGCAGTGAGGTGGCTGCTCTACTAAGTACGACACCCCGACAGAGAGCTAGGTCGTCTACGAATGATTTTACACCTCTGCTTCGCATGGGGTGGATATTGCTTCGACCCACTACAGCAAAGTCAGCTGCAGTTGATGGTCGTTTGCTGTGGCTTAACCACCGAGGACGCCTGCTAGGTCCGTCCCCGTTTATCGTTGCCTCCCAAGGCTGAGATGCATAAATTATCGTTAAATTTTTGGGCGAGAGTATGAAAATTTTATGTTCAAACATATATCGTACTATTTTTATATTTCTTTGTCGTCCAACGAACTGATTTGAGAAGAGTCATCGTTAAAAGAAACGTTTTGCGGATAAATCTTCTAGTCAAAAGGCTTAGTCTCAATAGATCGCAGTGAGGTGGCTGCTCTACTAAGTACGACACCCCGACAGAGAGCTAGGTCGTCTACGAATGATTTTACACCTCTGCTTCGCATGGGGTGGATATTGCTTCGACCAACTACAGCAAAGTCAGCTGCAGTTGATGGTCGTTTGCTGTGGCTTAACCACCGAGGACGCCTGCTAGGTCCGTCCCCGTTTATCGTTGCCTCCCACGGCTGAGATGCATAAATTATCGTTACATTTTTTGGCGAGAGTATGAAAATTTTATGTTCAAACATTTATATTTCTCTGTCGTCCAACGAACTGATTTGAGAAGAGTCATCGTTCAAAGAAACGTTAATATATAAACAAGCCACAGATGTATCATTAAATACCTTAGAATGGATCATTAACAATTTAGAGACTCAAATGCAATGTTTTATATAGACTGCGGTTTGGAGTGCTAAAGACAAAACAGGCAGTTGAACGTCAGACGGGCAGATATACTTACAGTTGTTGCACGAGATCTGTCGGGTGAACTGTAAAAATAAAATAAAATTATTATATTTAATCTTGCTTGCTCTCAATATGATTTAGCTTACAGTAAAATAAAATTTTGGGTGTGCCAAATATAGATCCTCACTATTATAGAAGTTGGAATCGATGCCTTGAGGAGGGAGTTTTTGTCTCGCCCGCGACGCGAGGCATTGGCGTGCAAAGCATGACGACAGCGGTAGAGGTGATGGTGTAAACTTTTATTAAATACATGGTATTTTAAAAACGTTTCATTGTAAGAACAGTATTATATTTGGTGCAGTGATAGTACTTATCAAGTGCTAATAGACAGAAACAAAATCATGTGACCTTGACCTAAATTGCACGGTCCAGCCACCACCTTAAGTTTCTAAGATTAGATTCATCAATAACTCCATGCGGTAGTCCAAAGACATTGGTATGTAGCATAGTACAATCAATGTCAGTTTAACAGTGATTTTTGTCTTCGACTTCAATTTCACGGTCTGGCAACCATGTAATTTTCTAAAATTAGACCCAATTTTCAATAACTGATCATTTGATATATAGGTTTGTCTTGGGTAGTCTATGATGGCCTAGCATATGACTTTTTCCTAGACCTCAATTTCTTGTAATTGCGACCACACGTCTTTTTTTTTCTCATTTTCAATATTGTGATTAATTATTGATATTTTTAACTCTGGCTAATCCGTAGTACATAACCGTGTTTTTGTCTAGAGACTGTAATCAATGTGCCGACGTACGAACATCTAACTGGGTCCACACTTGTTCATATTCTGGTATGAGAGCTTACGCCCAAGTTTTCAATTAAGGAAAAAAAATATCATTTTAAACCAAATTTATTTTATATTAACGGTGTAATTAAACAATTTAAAGGCATGTCCAGTTACATTTGTTTTTTATAGTTTTAAACTAAAGTACAGTCCGTTACAAGACATTTAATATTAATATAAACACATTGGTCATTCGGTACGTTTTGAATACTTTGTTCTATGTTCACCATATTTTGAATCACCAACCTCCTTAAGTGTTTGTTATCTTACCTCCATCTTTAATGGTGGTCTGACGGTATCCAAAATGATAATGAACTGTTTTTTAAACATTTATTTGCCATATTTATCTCGATATAGCTGGAAACTTTTCATTATTTCGCCTTAATTTAAATTAAGTTGTTGCTTTAGAAGACCATATATTGCGAAAAAGAAGGCAATTTAGAATTATTGCACGATAACTTTACTGACTAAAGATTTTGTCGACATAATTCTTCGCGATTTAATAAATTGTCGCGTTTTTTAAAGCAACATATTATTTAGGTGACTAAAAATAAAGCGACTTAATGCTTTCTAAGGCATTTTGTTGCAAAAAATAAATCGCTTTTATGAGAAATAAGGCAATTTCTCGTAAAAAATTTCATCGCGATTTTGAATTATAAGGATTAAAATGAGGGCAATATACGCTTCCGTAAGTGTTGCCTGTTTCTGCCTTCGACATAATATTTAAGCAACATAGATGTATCGTAATTTGCCGAGATACGTATCATGACAAGTCGACATACCACCAATCGGCAAGAACATTTATTTTTAGAACATATTTGGAACCCACCTGACACAACGCACGCTGCATAAGGCACAGAGAACCAGGCTATAAGGCACATGGACAGCTGAAGCAGTTCCGAATGTTCGATCTATTTATAACTATCTTGCCAATTCCTGGTGCTGCCAGTTATGTCGACTTGTCATGATACTGATCTCGACAAATCATGAAAAATCTATATTGCCAAGATATAATGTCGATGGCAGAAACAGGCAGTACATGAAAAAAGTAATGATAACATGAAAAATATCTGGACTCTTCTATAAAATGTCGCGATAATATTATCTCGGACAGTTGCAATAAAACGAAAAAATAGTCAACATAACGAGATAACTATCGTAACTTTTCATGATAATATCACAATTTGTCGAGATAAAACTATCTCGACCAAAATTATATGGATGTCAGAAATAAACCACCATATCATTCAGTTTGAATCATAGTCACATTTTCAGTGGGTGAATCTATTCAAAAGCTGTTTTGATAGTACCACTCATCAAATGCAATATAAATACAAACATTTGAAATATATTTCTATCACAAAACGCAAACCAATAGGATTTGGTTGGTTTCTTTCAAACATTATTTCACTCCTGTCCGTACCTATCCAAGATGGCCAACAGAAAAGAAAATTCTGCAACATTGAACCATATGGCAAACACATTTATAGATCTCGTCTGATTCAGTAGACCTGTTATTGACACTTATTTAAAAAAAAGTAGTCCTCTCTGAAAGAGAATATAATTATAGTTTCTCCTCGCATCGTTTAATGTGATTAAAGTTCACCTCTAGGAGCGCCAATTGTTATATTTTTTTTCAGCATCCCTTATATAGTGATAACCAGACTTGGTTAAAAAATAACTACCTACCGAACTTACTGTAAATTTATTTTCTGCATATGCGCATTTCGACAACATGTTTGTTCAGTTCAGATGGTCCTTTCATGGTAATTCAAGGCTTTGTCTACTATATTCCCACTTCATCAAGGTGTTAGCTGGTAAAACAAATTCGTTTTTTCACTCCACTTTTAATCTTCTCTAATTATAGACTAATCGGAATTCAACTTGATCACAACAGTCATTTGGTGGCACCGCTTAAGTTATATTCGGCTGTTCAGCAGTCAGTTTGTGATGATGATAAGAATTATTTATATTAGTTCCTACGAGAAACACTTTCTTGCCTGAAACTTCGTGGCTGAAAGTTGCAAAATCTTTAGCATTGGTCTCTCTTGGATCTTAAGGATAAGCCAGTGGAATAATGAGACCAATTTATAATTTTCCCATTCAAAAGTTTTGTCCAGCATGTTCACGTCATACAGTAATGAAAATAATTATCCTAGTTTTGATAGATTTTTTTTTCTTAAACCAATTGTGGGTCAGTTCGAACCAAACTTGTGTGGTCTTCTCCAAAAGACATCTTCGATAGGCCCACCTCTTATTCAGGATAGACAGTATAGTTTTCAAAACCAAACAGACCTCATGTTGAATATATTTAAAGATTTTTCGAATTCCATCACTTATCCGATTTTAAGAAAATTTTGTATAAACGTATTTTAATCGTGTAGAGATCTATACTTAGCTGCTTTTTGGCTTTTTAGTTAGATTCTTCTTGTAATATATCTCCTATCTATCTTGCCTTCCGTTTTTTAGATGTGTAGATTTGATCTGCATCGATATAAGCCTCCAATATGAACCAAACTTGGTTATTATGATCCTTTGGTTGTCTTCCGTGAACATAATGCTTTGCAAATTCGAACCAAAACCAATGGAGTTCCCGGTTAGTTGCAAGAATTGACACTATGCAAAACACATTTAAAGATCATTTCTTCTTAAACAGATGCCTATATTAGAAATGAAATTTATACAAGGTGTGTTAAATCTAATCAAATAAACCTATAAGGTAGTGTCCTTGCAAAGGTGCACCACATGAAAAAAACCAACCCTTAGCAGATAATCTTTTAATCATTTAATTCAAAGTATTTTCGGTATTTTGTTATTTTAACAATAAAAGGATATGGAGTAAATGGACACGAGTCAAAGTCTCTACAAATACATGGTAAAACCAAGCAATGGAACAACGCTTTTATTGTTGTTCTTCATCTTGAATCTTACAGAGAAACATTCAACATTTTTTAATCAATTTTGACTGAAGAAATAACAGTGAGAGAAAAAATGTTTTTACATGAATGGAGTACTTAAATTCAGAATTAATCCATCGGTTGCTTTATGGAAAATCTGGGAGCCTTGCACTTCCAAAAGATGACCTTTTTAAGCTGAAAAGGTACGTCGTGGTGGTTGTAATTCTTACATAAATGAACAAATCATTAATAACTATGTTAGTACTCCCGAAACAATATGTTTTTTCAACAATGTATATGACCAATTTTCTCCACCATTCTGAAAACGGATGCGACCTTTTCAAAAACTATCCAAAACATGGTCGTTTTCTATTTTCTTTTAAATTCATCTTGGCCAAGAGATTCACACGGAAAAAGAATGAAAGCAAAGTGTACAAAGGGGAATAAATCTGATTAAAAAGGCAGATAAAAAAAATTCCAAATGTAATTTGCCGAGGTCTGGAGATTAAAATTGGAAACTTAGACAACTGATCTTTTGAAAAATAACAACATATGGTCAAGAAAACTATTTTTGGTGTTCTTGATAATACCTCAAATTAAGCTGTACAAGAAGATTATATCCTCTTTTTATCATTTTTGTTTTAGAATATTCCAACTATTGTAAAATCATGTATTTTGCCAGATAAGAAAAGTTGCAACAAAATACTTCTAATTGTATCTAGTGTGATATATTACTTTCAGTTTATAAGGAAGGTAAATAATTGGAGAAATTAAATCTCTCTTCCTGGATGAAATAACAAAATACCGAAGTTACTGTGAATTTATTTTCTCCATATCGCATTTCGACAACTTATGTCTCTTCAAAATCTAAACGTTTAGTAGAGAACAAATAAACGATATGATCTAGATGTAAAGCCAAAATTAGCTAAGGACAGAGCTTTGCATGAGGGAGATACTCCTTATTTTTCAACAAAATTTACAAAAAATAGATATTACAAGGTTCCAAATACAATCGACTTTCGGGCCAGCACCGAAGTACTGACTACTGTGTCGATGAATACCCTCGGGGACTTACAGTCCACCAACTGATGTATCAGTTGAAATAACCCCTCAAACTGCAATCGCTTGATACTGAATCCTTTAAATTTTTAGATAAAATTCAGTCTTTTTATTCAATTTAAATTGTACACAGTTATCCCATATGAGGTTAAATGAATCAGAAAAAAATATGGTAACATACACACTGGATCGAATTTTAACACTTTTTCCCTAGATCAATTTATCTCAAAACAAAAATTCCAGGAGTTCTTTCTATTACATCTGTTGGTAAGATTTAATTAATTGTTTCGATATCATAAATTCATACCTTTCAAGAGGCAAATGATGTAGAATAAAGACTGATGTCTGATACTACATACCGCAAATACGTTGCAGTTATGTTACCCATATTGCTAACATATCTGCACTTGGTACAAGGATGGCAACCCTTTCTTGAAGCCCTCCTTAGTAATTTATTAATTTATTTTTAATTCGGGCAAAGTCTGGGAGAGCCATTAAGCACTGTCCCTTATTCCCTTTCGCAGACGAGTCACCTCTTATGGCTATCTCGCCTGCATTAGGCACGAGGATGGCAACCTAGGCTTGCAGCCTACATTACGCTTACGTATGAATAAAATCGAAAATATTTTCATAAGGCATAAGGAAGACAGAAAAATATTAAACATGTTAATATCATCATAATATTGATAAATGCATATTTATTAATTTGCAGAAACCTCGGCATGGTTGCTCTTGAGTGCATGCACTCTTCATTTTTATATGTTGATTTATACACATGAGCGTGTATATTGTCATGTTAAATTGTTTTCTGTTTTACTTTGTTTATGTATGTGCATTTTGTATTATGCCCCTCGTGGGTCCATTCTAATGGACAATAAAATTCTTCTAAGTCTGAAACAAGAATGTACTTAGTACGTATTTATATATACTATTTCCATATTAGAATTGCGAATTCTATTTGACATGCATCCGATGGAAAAAATCGTCCATTCAAATATAATAAGCATCAAATAAAGTTATATTCTTTCCGGCAAAATTAACAGATGTTCAATAAACAATAATAGTTGTGTTCCATGGAACATGTACTACAGAAGAGTCATTTTTGACTAAGTTAACCTTTCAAAATCTGAAAAAAATTGATTTTTTAAGTATTATGTGCATGGCTAGATTAGGAGTAAAACATATTCTGCAAATTTATTTAGAATATGAATACAGTTTTAGGGAATTGCTCATTAACAAACTGAATTGACAATTGAGCTATGTTTGCTGAATCTGAAAAAAAATTAAGAATAATGTGCATAACCAGACCTGATAAACAACATATACTGGAAGTTTGGTTAGAATCTGACAGACAGTTGTGAAGGAGTCGAAGATTAACAAACCAAATTAACAAATGAGCTTTCTGGCTCCATGAACCTCTAATACCTGTAAAATCAAAATTTTAAGTATCAGGTCCTCAATTATTTTAAGTGATCAACATATTCTGATTTAGGTTGGTTGGAATATAACTTATTGTTTTGAAGGAGTTCCACATTAAGAAACTGAATTAACAAATGAGCTATTTTGGCTCAGTGAACCTATATTCAATGTTTTACGTATCAGATGCACAACAAGATCAGGTGAGCAACCTATCCTGCAAATTTGGTTTGATTCTGACTTATAGTTGTGATGTAATTGCAGATTAACAAACCAGATAAACAAATGAGTAATTTTCGCTCCGTGAACCTCTTAAATCTGTTAAACCAAAATTGTAAGTATCAGGCGAACAAATCATCTTGCCATTTTGGTTGGAATCTGACTTATAATTATTGTCTTATAGTTATGATGGAGTTGTGAATTAACAAACCAGATTCACAAATGACAAATTTTGACTCTGTGAACCTCTTAATCTGCAAAATCTCAATTTTAAGTATCAGTTGCACAACTACACCAGGTAAATAACATATCCTGAAAGTTCGAATCGTTTGGAATCGGAATCGAAGTTTTGAAGGAGTTGTAGATTCAAAAACTGACAAGACTCACAAATGAACAATTTTGGCTCCATGAGGCTTTAAAATTTGTAAAATCAAAATTCTAAGTATCAGGTGCACAATAACACTAAGTGAACAACATATCCTGATAGTTTGGTTGGAATCGGACTGGTAGTATTGAAGTTTTGACTTCTAGTTATCGACTTATAGTTATTATGGAGTTGTGGATTAATAAACCAGATTAACAAATAAGCAATATTGGCTCTGTGAACCTCTTAATCTGTAAAATATAAATTCTAAGTATCAGGTGCAAAACTACGCCAAGTGAACAACATATCCTGACAGTTTGATTGGAATTGGACCAGTAGTTGCGGATTCAAAACCGACAGACGACGGAGGACGATGACGCAGGATGACGACCATTACCACGTTAGACGACAGGGAGTAATCCATATGTGTCAACTATGCTTACAGCAGGCGACACAAAAAATAAATGGTTTTGAAAATTAATTATATTTTTAAATATTTCTGAAAAATTTTGCCGAAATATAAAGTTGTTACGTTATCAATCCAAATCGATTATTTAAAGAAGTGAAACTAACTTAAGCAGTATCCTAAGCTTTTTTATAACTGTTACTTGAATGTCTTTTGTTTTTCATAAGTAATTACACCGTGT